>APFE031305372.1:19617-40872 GCA_000404065.3 Pinus taeda
TTCTTTCAACTACACCATTCTGTTGGGGATTATAAGGCACAGTTGTTTAATGTTTGATCCCATGTTGGCGAAGATAGTTTTCAAATTCATTTGATGTGTATTCTTTTCCATTATCAGTGTGAATAGACCCAATATGAGATTGTGCATCATTTTCGATCCATTTATGAAAGTTCTTGATGTTTGAAAAGCATCAGATTTGTTCTTTAATAAATAAGCCCAACACATTCTGGTGTAGTCATCAATAAATGTCATCATATATTTATTTACATTTGCAGAATGAATAGGCATTGGACCACATAAATCTAAATGAATGAGTTCAAGTTTTCTATGTGCTCTTGAATGTGAATCATGAAAACACCGTTTGCTATGCTTTCCTAGAATGCAAGCATCACATTACTTAAATTTCTTAGGAATTGTAGGCAAACCAGCAACACCATTTTTCTTTAACAAGCGGAGGTTGTTATAGTTCAAATGTCCAAATCTAGCATGCCATAATAAACTTGATGGAAGTGTACCTTCTTCATAATGAGAATTGTATGAGAAAAGTTATGCACAAGCAGAGGTACCTTGCAGCTTGAGAAGCCTTTCTTCTTCTATTCCCTCGTGACAAGTGAGTGGTCAGATTCTTTTCTCACCTCAAGCTTGCCATCAAACATATGAATGGAGTGACCTTGCTGGCGGATGTGAACCAAAGACAGCAAGTTTCTCTTCAGTTGTGGGAGATATAGAACATGATGCATAAGGAAGCCTGGAAGATCAGGCAATTTAAGCCTGATTGTGACAAGCCTTGATGGCTTGATTTTTGATTGGTCTACAAAGTATACTACTCCATCAACATTGTCAGTAAATTCTTCAAAAAAATATTTTCTATTATTCATGTGGCAAGTTGCTCCTAAATCAAGCAACCAATCATTTTTCCAAGAAACAAGTGAAGCATTAAATAAATATTCATTTACTCTGATATTGTATTGTGCCACAACATAATGAGTGGATTCAAATGCTTTACCTTTGTCTGTGTCATTAGTTTTACCTTTGGGTTGATTTCTTTGCTGCTCAATTTTGTCCCAAGGTATCTTGCATGTAGAGGCATCATGTGATCCATTTCTTTTGTAGTGTATGCAATGCAAATCTGACTTTTCTTCTTGAGATTGTCTGCCCCCTTGCCTCTAAAATATCTTCCTCTTCCTCTTCGACCACCTCTTCCTCTGGAAGGATCTTGAGCAAAATTCTTTTCTTTATGAGCAAGGCACATAGCCTCTTCAGAAGATTCAAGGGTAGTCTTCTTTCCAAAAGCTTTCTCTCTTCCAACAAATTTTTTCACAAGAGAGTCAAAGGTAATATCTTTGATATTTTTATTTGCTTGCAATGACTCAAGATAATTGGAGTAAGTAGGATAAAGTGCCTTGAAAAAAAGCGATAAGAGGAATATCCAATTCAACCTTAGTGGCTTTGATATCATGCATTATAGATTTTACTTCGGATGCAAGAGCAAGAGGATCATTATTTTGCAATTCAAGAGTGAAGAGTTTAATCATGAGTTGAATAACTTCAAGTGCAGAATGTGAGTCATAGAGTTCTTTCAGCTTTTGTAAAACTTCGAACGCAATTAAAATGGTGAAATATGGCGACTCACCTCTTCACTTACAGACGCTGCAATTAATGCATAGGCTTTGTTGTTCTTATTCTCCCAAATGGCGAACTCTTTGCCTGAAGTAGGTTGTTCTGGCTCTGTGTCTCCATCTCCAATACACACTCATTTCCACAACTCATTGAAAATAAGGGTGTGTTTTATCATCCAGGACCACTCAAGATAGTTCTCCTTGCCAGTGAGAACTATTCTCATAATAAATATGATTGAATGCATATTGTAACAAAAAGACTCATGTTGGCAAAGATCGGTTGAATGCTTAATATTGTGACGAGAGGAGGAGATGACGTTGTTATATTATACGAACCAGTGGTAGAGGACTATGGTACACTAGATTATACCACAGTGATATTAAAAAACGCAACGTGGAGTATCACCAATAACATTCAATGGACAATGCTCAATGTAATAAATGGGAGCGGAAGTGTATCAGAGGCACTACAATGATATCAAGCGATATATATATATATATGGGCGGTATGTAAGATAAAACGCAGTGGCAATACAATGATATCAAGCGATATATATATGGGTGGTATGTAACATAAAATGTAGCATGGAGAGGTATCGCAGTGGCACTACAATGATATCAAGCGATATATATATGGGTGGTATGTAACATAAAACGCAGCATGTAATACGACCAACCAAACTCGGAGCAGGATATGGATGCGGAGTATGGGATAAACCCCACGATAACCACAATCAACACAGCAAAGAGGTGTGGTGTAAACCATTCAAAAATGTAACCACGACCGAACTCAATGAAATATAATCCCATTCAAAATAGTTACACACCAGCATATCATTCCAGCATATCACTAACATAGTCACCTTCACGCTTGCACCACTCTATCAATTAGAAACAAAATGAAATCCAAGCTTACCACTCTTCCAGTTCGCCCCTCTGATCCGATTCACTAGTCTCCTGGAACAACGAAGACAACCCTTCACCAAGAATTCTTCGAGTTCTCTTCTTCTTGGATTTACAGTCGCCGGAACGCTCTCCTAGCTTCCACCCATGATCGACTCACCATCTCACACCTTGAGCAGCAAAGGATGTTGCGGTGGGTGGCTTCCAACGACGGATTCCTTTATTTCTATGGTTGTCGTGGAAAATACAACGACAAAACGATATGTGTGTACAATCCTATGACTCCCAACAGATAGAATATCTTGACGTTGCCAAAGGCGTTGGAGGATTTGTTAGTCGATATCACATTTGATAGAAAACTCGGCGCATGCAAGGAAGGTTATATGTCAGAGTAGATCAGCGTATTATATGCAGGTAAATATGAATAAAAAAATGTTAGAGAAGAGCAGAGGATCGGCGCTTTGTATGCAAGGCAAAACATAGCCAGAGTAGGGAGTTACAAAGCAGAGGGAAGCCAAAAATGGTGTTGGCTCTAATACCATGTCAGAGCAGGTAGTAACTCCTCAAAACAATTCATCGGTTTTATTTAGGTTGGTTTTTATTATATACATGAGGGAGAGACTGTTTATTTCATCTCTCAGTGACTATTCATATTCTCTATTATTTATTTACATCAATTTCAGTTATTCACCCAATCTTGATGATTAGGTGTCAACAATACATACATCCATCTCCCAACGAAATGGGGATATACCAAATTTGACTTATCCACCCAACCAAGTGGGGATATATCAAAAAAACCAAGAAACATTATGTCATCCATCCCATGCATAGTGGGGTTACAAATTAGGTATTTTCATAATCTTTACAAACAAAGACCAAAATTTTTAAACAAGACCATGATATCCATCAGCAACTATCATATGATTTGCACCATCAACAACATCTGTAAATCAGCATCCAAACCAGTGTATGCCCATCATTAGTTCCCAAACTATCATCAACCATGTTCTCCCCCTGAACATGTTCCACATGTTTACTGTTAGATCTAATCATTGCATATGTCAGTGAAAAATATCAAAGCATCATCATCAATCAAATATTCATCAAGTTATCAACAACTTTATGAGGACCTAAAACAAGAAATATATATTTATAGTACATGGTTTGACTGTTGGGTTTCACATCTCAAGGTCTCTTGGACTTCTTTTTGTCTATTCGGCTTCCACACTAACCCATTGAGGATTAGGTGTCCAACAAAAACTTTCCATAAAAATGCCAAAAATTACTTAAAGACCAGTGTCTTCCTTTCTTGGTTGGACATTGAGGTTGGAGGAAGGCTAGAGGCTAGATATTGCCTTCCTAGGCCTAAATCAATCTGCTTAATTAGGTTGGATGTCTCACTTGGAGGATTGAAACTCTTCAAACCCTAGCCTTAGGGCTAAAAAAATTTGATTTCCTTTGAGGCTTGAAGATCCACCTGCAAAAGTGAATGAACGAATTTCCCAAAATCCCAAATATTAAAGAAACAAAAAAAAAAACAGAAACCCCAAATGCTACAAAATCAAAACAAGAGTTAGAATAATTTACAAATATTTGCAATAAAATTATTAGCTCTTATCAGCGAATTATTTCTTTGTAGCCCAAGATCAAACAAAATTTTTGAGATATTCTTTAAATAAATTGCATCCCAAAAGAAGGTCAACGACCTTGATGTTGGCAACGATTTGAAAGGACAACAGATCTGCTATTTGAATGTTGATAATACATTGGAGTCAAATGCTACAACTCAAGCAAGCCCTGACCAATGCAAAGTGGCAGGCCATGGATTTCATGCATCACTCCTTGCTCATGGACAACAAGAACTAGTTGATTCTTACAAAGGCTTTAAAGGCCTTTCGTCGAGCTTAATGCAAACTCAAATCTCAAGGCCCCTCCATCTCCAAGGTTTTTTTTACTCCCAATGTGAGTTTACTACCTCAAATTTGGAGAATTTTTTTTATCTATGTGAAACTCATTTCAAGGGGCTCCATTTGTTACAAGTTAAAGCCACATATCTATGCTTCCACTCTCAAGAATATTATGCTATATTTTTTGCTCAAAAGGATTTTTTGTCATGCTATTCAAAATGTATAAGGCTATCAAAGATTTTTTATCAACAACCCTAGTTTTGGGGCCACTCCAAACTCTCTTTTCAACCATGTTCTCATAATTTTAATCATTTTTCAATGACATCTCTAGCAATTGTTATCTGGGTAAGGCTCCCTAACCTACCCATCCAAACCGACGTAAATCTAGAGAATTTTTCAATCTTTGTAAAACCAATCTCGAAGGGCTACCTTTGTCTAATGATTAAAGACAAATTTGGTTTCCGCTCTCACTACAAAGATACAAATTTGGGTGGAAAAACCCATATGGCAATATTCGACTCCACACAAATCAACAACTTCAAGATCAAAATTCTCTCAACAAATACAACATAGAAAAAGATGCTTCAATCTCTATTGTATCAAGAGTAAGAGGTGGAACCAAAAGCTCTCTCTAGTCCAAACCCTAAGATCTCTCTAGTCCATTTGGTAGAAGATTAAGTATCATAAACCTCCTCCATCAAAGGGGATAACATCATATGTAATTGTTGGCTACAAATTATGAAAGACAAGGAATTATTGATTTTCGACCCTCCTCTTCAGAATTGGGTGCAGCAAATTGGTCTCAAGATATTGTGTTGCATTTCTACTCCAAAAATTCCTTGTCATGCTCTTTAAAAATTTACAAGGCTAACAAAAGGTTTTTTTATCAGGGACCCTAGTTTCAAGGGCGCTCTAGCCTCTCTTTTTAACCATGATTTCCTAATTTTAATCCTCTTTCCATGTCAACTCTTGTCCATGTAAGGATGTCTAACCTAACCATCCATTTGTCACATTCAAATGTCCTAGAAGATATGGAAAACTTAATAGGTCACTTCATCAAAACCAACATTGACAAAAATGGCAAAATCAGTTATCACATTTGTGTTTAACTAAGCCTCAATAAGGATTGCCTAGTAAAATCCTTATCAAATGGAAGGCTAGGGTTTATTCGCAACCATTGGATTATGAAAATGTTGAGTTTCATTGCAAAACTTAGCCAACAAGTCAATCATCTTCATAATGCCTACCTCTTTTCACAAGGGTCTTACTAAGAACACAGATTTGTTCACATGCCCTCTCGTGTCCCAAATCGAGCGATTCGGTCATATTCGTGTCCTTCCAATCATGTCTAATTGGAACATGAATCCCGAAAAAATACTCTCGCGCAACGTTAAAAGGTTGATTTAGCCATTCTATTTGCACATTTACCTTTTCTCTTGGTTGTGGGTTTTTTGAGGGTGTGTGAGAGCAAAGAGAAAATGGTGTGAGAGCATTTTCAAAAAAAATCAAGCAACAGGTAAATGCATTCTCTATTTTTTTGCATTTTTATTACAATATTTTGCATGTGCATTTCTTTTACAAATTTGTGCATTTTTTTGCTTTTTTACAACATTTTTCCCAATCAAGCGTAGCAAGGAAAGGAAAAAGGAAGGGAAAGAATGTCCCCATTGGAAATGCCTTTCTTATTCCAATTTCATCAAGGTCTACAAGTGTTCCCTCTATTGCAAGTGAGGCTATAACAACAGCATCAATTGTTGAGGGAAGAGAATAGCCTCAAGATAACAAATATCTCGTGTAAATATGTCATAAGAGAGCAAAGGCCAAGGAGCAAGATGAGGGGAGTGTAGCTATTGCAACAACCATTTCATGAGCTCATATTTCTGTGTGAAAGCTCATTTGTTAGCTTTACCAAATTGTGTAAATGCAACGTGTACAAATGAGTCTTTGTCAAGAGGAAAGAAACAGACAAAACAACAACAAAAAAAAAAAATCAATGTTAATATGTCGAATATGGTTACAAAATCTTAAAAAGAACAAAAATGATAACCCCCTTCCATTCTTGAAGAAAGTAGCTACAAATTCTCATTTGAGAGTTACGATAGAGGACAAACAACAAAAAAAAGGCATTTACACTTGGTCCAATGGACATGATTTTTCAAAAAGAAAAGCAAGAGAGTTTGATCTCACCATTGCTTTTTTTCTATCAAAACTTCATGTCATTTAATGTTGCACATTCACCTTTATATATTGAGATGTGTCAAGCTCTAACTCAAAAGGCTCCATCAAAATATGTGCTCCCTGAGTCAGAGAAGCTTAAAACCACATTGTTGATGAAGGGAAAAAAAGAGGTGGACTAAATGCCCAAGCCTATTAAATCAGCATGGCCAACATCTAAAGTTAGCGTTGTTTCTAATGGATTGACAGATTCAGCACAAAACTCACTCATCAACTTCATGGTGCCTTCCTTGAATGGTTCAGTTTTCTTGAAATCAATGAATGCTTTTGAACAATATAAAAATCTATAATATATGAGTGACTTGTTTATTAAAGTTATTGAAGATGTAAGTGTTGATTCTTGTTTGCAAATCATTACAAATAATACCCATGTTTGCAAGATTGTTGGCATAATTGTGGAAACTAACTATCCACAAGTATATTGAACACATTGCATTGTCCCTTCATTGAAATTAGAACTTAAATCTTTGACTTTTGATGTGCTTTGGATTGGAAGCATTATTGAAGATGCACAACATATCCGCAACTTTGTACAAAATCATACAAATGCCTTCACTTTCTACAAGGACACCATCTATCGTTGTTGAAAATTGCAAATACACACTTTGTCTCTTCATTCATCATGTTGAAGAGGTTGAGGGAGGTCAAAACCACTCTTGAGGCCATGGTTATTTCAAAGTTTTGATTTTTTTTTAGAAAGACAAATCAAGCATCCTCCAAAACAGTGAAGGGCACAATGTTAGATATGCTTAATGGGAGAGGGTAGATCTACTTATTAAAATCATGGACCCTAACATATTTTTGCTTTGATTTGCAGATATAGACCAAGAGTTCATAAGTGATGGAATTCCATTATTTTATAGAGTGAATGCCCGAGTTTGAAACATTATCATAGGCCTTATTCACCACCATACAAGATATTTTTGTTAGCAAATGAGACAAAAATTACACACCTTTACATTGTTTAGCTCACTCATTGAACCCAAAATACTACATCCATGAGTCGCTGAATGGTGGCCCTTACCGCAAATTCCCTCCTCAAATGGATGGTGAAATCTAACATGGGAAGAAAAATGTACTCAAACAAATTTTTCAAGGTAGAACACCCCTTGATGAAGTTGAGGATGCCTTTGCAAATTTTCCCACTAACACAGGTCGATTTGTAGAGTATGATGTGATTAAAGACAATGGAACTAAGTCGTCCTATTTTTGGTGGGAAACTCATGGGACAACAAGCCCTCCCCTACAGCAATTAGCCATGAAGCTCCTCTCTAAGGTAACTTCATTCTCTAGTTGCAAGAGGAATTGGAGCACATGAAAATTTGTAGTGTCAACAAGAGCATGCTTAAGCAATGCAAGGCAAAGAGAATGGCATATGTGCACACCAACATTTGTCTTTTTTACAAGGGGATGCAGAATAAGCAAATGCAACAGATGAGAGCAATAGTGACCACTATGATGAGTACAATGATGTTGATTTTAATGATGAGAATTGATGACTCATGAGCTACCCATTGCCTTGAAGCTTACAAGACTTATAGGTTTTTTGTATTTACTATTTCTATTTGCCATTGGCATTGTACTACCTATGTAACACATTTTGATTTGAACGACTTAATGAGAAAACTACAATGTATTGTCCTTCTCCTATTCAATCATTGATGAATTGCATATATATTATAGTTTATGAAAATCTATGTTTGAATCAATGAATTTGTATCATAAATGAGAATTTGTGCAAAAACATATATATATAATGTCATATTTCAGGTTGCCAACGTGTCCATGTCCGACACTCAAATCCACGTGCCCTTCATATCCCAGAGCCCCGTGTCAAATGAAACAACTCTAGGGCACTATAATCACCTAGATGCTAAAATATAAAACCATGGAGGGCAAAATCCAAAGAATACCAAAACAATGAGTAACGTGACCAAATCCCACTGTCATTCGATCCAAAGAGAACCAAAAGAACCAAAACCACAACTCACAAGCAAGCTACTACACATCAACAAATGACACAACCAAATCAACACCAACAAACTCAAACAAAGGAAGCTCATCCTCTGACTAAAAGACAAAGAGACTCCACCACTCAATAGATGCTAAAATACAAAAACCAAAGAGACTCACCACTCAATAGATGCTAAAATACAAAAACCACATGGCAAAATCCATAGAGAACCAAAAATACCAAAACCACAACTCACAAGCAAGCCACTACACATCAACAAAAACCACTCAATAAATTCTAAAATACAAAACCATGGATGGCGAAATCCAAAGAGAACCAAAAATGCCAAAACCACAACTCACAAACAAGCTACTCCACATCAACAAATGTCACACAACCAAATCGACACCAACAAACTCAACAAAGGAAGCTCATCCTTTGACTAAAAGGGAAGAGACTCACCCACTCAATCAATGAGTCAGCGCCGGAGTACCCACAAATCTCACTCAAATAGTGACAAGGAAACAGCAAATCTCCTAAAAATCTGCAAAAACATTCAACAATGTGAGCATCTCAAGGAAATGATAAACAATGAAGAAATAACCATGAGGGGACCTAAATCATAAAATAATAAAATAATAACAAGTGAACTCTAATAACTAGAAATTGCACAAAGCTAATTTTTAATTGCAATAGAAATAAGGTTTTGAAAACAGAGCCATACGGCAAATCAATACTAATCGATGGATTGCTGGATTGCCTGTTCAACGTCTCAGGCAATTTCAGATCAAGACGATTTGGTCAAAAAAAAAATCACTGCAAAAGTTACTTTAAAAAAATTACATATTCTTGCTGGTAATACTGCATTTTAGACTATCTGCAAGTGCAAAGCACAGAACTAAATTTTCAAAGCTGTCTGTGCAGGACAAAGTACGTGATAATTTGAAAAGCCTGAGTGTTCGATACATACAAATTTGATTGAACAGCGAGACGATTTAGTCAGCTTATCTGTATTCAAATGATTAATTTACAAATGTACAGATGATCCCAATAAATTAATAATATTTTACCATATTCTCTCTAAATACCATACATTTTAATTATCACCAAAAACAGAGAGAGGTACTGTAATTTCAGACACAGATTGCAGTTATCTAGCTTCACATTTAATTTTCCATGAAAAACACTTGTTAATACAATACATTTTAATTATCACCAAAAACAATCAGAGGGAGATACTATAATTTCAGACACAGATTCCAGCTATCTAGGTTCACATTTATCATGAAAAACACGTTTACTTCCAGTTATCTAGCTTCACATTTAATTTTCCATGAAAAAAACTTGTTAATACAATACATTTTAATTATCACCAAAAACAATCAGAGGGAGGTACTATAATTTCAGACACAGATTCATAAAACATTCGTAAGACTAAAAGAGGCACACGTAGGCAGAGAAAAAGAAGACATCGTGTAATGAGGATTGAACGAATTTCATTCAACTCTGGTGAAAAATTAAATTTATATTACTTAAGGTGCTGTAGCAGGGTACAACAGTTCACCGTATATTAACCACCAAAAAATATCTAGCTTATTCTCGCTATCATATTTGGACTTTTCATATATACTTTAGCGAAAGTAACAAACAATCCACCCTCGGATAAGCGATAATTGGCCAATCTATGAGCTCCCACTCCAATGCTTTTACAGTGGCACTACATCAAACAACTGGAAAAGTATTAGATACCAATAAATCACTCACATCCAAGCACAGATCATTCCACTTACAATCATTCACGCCTAATTAATTACCTGTTCCAGAACCTCGGCGACACTCATTCAGCATATCCAAATAGAACTGGCATTTGCCAATATCACTCCCATAGTTGGTAAGGCACTGTAAAGTTGAAAACCAGACAATAGAGACTGTTAAATCAAATGCATTTACCATTAAGTATTGATAGCATTCTGAAACATTGTAAACAAGCTACCTTCAACATACCTCCTGGAATGCCTTGCTGTGATTCACACAAGAATCTTTTCCACTCATATTTGACATTACTGGCACACTAGTTTGTGCAGCAGCTGGAGCTTCTGCTTGTACAACCTCATGTTGAACTGTCCGGGGACCAAGGACTGCATCAACAGCTCGATGTGCAATAGCAGATCCAGTCCCAAAAGCCATACCTGTACCCATTAAAAAACCATTTAGGTAATCTTTTCAAAACAACAGATTATCATATAAAAAAAAATATCGCATATATTTACTCAGATACCTTCAGCTATTGTAGAGCCGATGCTACCAAGCATAGATCCACCACCCTGCTGGACTGGTGCTGGAGGAGGGGCATGAGCAGCTGGAGTAAACAAAATACCGTTAGTTCACATGTCTAAAGATATTATGAACACTCAAGATGCATTACTAAATGATGGGATAAGTGAATGAATGACACTGAATTGGATATAGCATACTTAAAAATATAACAGTGTCATTACGCAAGGACACAAGCAGTCTCTAAAAGCATTTCCTATATACAAAAGGCCACCCAAAAATTCAGGGACTGGTTTAACTGAGATTCCTAATTCTACTTATTAATTAAAAAAATTACTCTTAAATTATTATTAAATAAACAAAAATAAAAATAAAAACAAAACCTTAACGTTCTATTTATTTAGAATCAATTCGGTGCCTTTTCTGTTAGGTTTAACAACATTTCAGCTCGCAATGTGTGTCAAATACATTAGGAAACAAAAATTTCAAAATGTACGTTTTAGTGGGGATCAGAAACATGGCACTTTATCCCAATTTTCAATCAGAAAATTTGGTCCCTGTTTTCGGTACACTTCCAAATAATCGTAGGATATGTGTGCTTTTGAGGTACATGGGCATATTACGTACATATAAATATTAGACATACCTGGCTGAGGAGGATGAGACACCGGTTTGGGACGTGGGGCTGACCTTCCTGCAAGAGAACAATAAAACTTAAGTCATGGAAAGTTAAGATCTTGAATGAGGGAAAAAAACAGCATACTCCCTTAGTGGATGAGAAATAAATATCAAATACTGTTAGTTTGGCCAAATTCCTTCGAAATCACGATGTAATCCCAGTTGTATTAACTCTTGTGTAGTGGTTGTTCTAATTAAAACTATAAAACCAAAGAACGAACAAACAAAAAAAAATTGAAATTCTAGTTACATCAACAACAGGCTATTTAAACAGAAATACCGGCTCTTAACCTAATAATTTGAAAGAATCAAAGAGAGGCCAGAAGTTATCTTACTGAAGATAAGTTCCCCTAATTCAAAGCCATACCTACTGCGCCTTTCCAGTAAAAGATGGATTACGAAGGAAATTTTTTCTTTTTGAAATTTTTAGTTAATATAATGCTAATATAAATATGAGTTATGTATTTTGACTTTACAGCAGTAAACTTGCACATTACATTATCGGACCCTGAAATCATGTTAATGTACTGGGTACCCTGAAATCATATGAACGAAACTCCATAACAATAGGAGAGTACATGCTACAGACGTTAGACAATGTAGGAGAGTATACAAAAGGGACTCTAAACAGTATACCTAAATTGAGCATAGTTAACCCTTACGCTCTCAAAACCAAATCTGGGAAAAATCATTTTGGCAATGTAGACCCGAATACGGCAAATACAATCATAGGGAAACAATCAAAAGAACAGCCAGTTAAAAGAAAATCGTACATGCAAACCTTGACAAAAGGCCTAATACAAATCAGAGGGGCTAGCTTATACAACTAGAGGAAACACAATCAAGTATATTCATACATTATTAAACGCTCATGTGCACTTTTCCTCTTAATGATATTACAGGGTGCCGACATATTTAGATCCAAAAATGAATTTTTCCAAGACAACGGAAAATAATTTACTTCGAAAGTAGGGATTGAAATAGTTTTTCTGCAAAAAAATTTATAGTTTAAAAGTTTAACTTATAAAAAAACCCATATCCATATGGGAACAGAATCACATGCCCTCTTCAGGGCAACCCAGTGATATATAAAATATGTGACCATGTATATAACCACAAAGTGATATGCAGAACTTCTGTTTCGTTGTTTAAATCACAAAGTGACCTGCTGGATTCTTCTGTTTTGTTGGTAAATGTTCCTTTGTTCTCCCTTTATTCACAAAATAGGCTCTCCCTTGGATGTCATAGATGTCATGAGCAAAAGGTATCTATTCCGTGGTCTCTATTCCTGCAAACTCCATCTGTGTACTTTATCCTGTCTTTTGAGACAGCCCTCCCTAGGACATCAAGACCACCAGGAATTCGACTCGGCAGATCGGGATTAAATCGGCGGGGAATGAATCGGAAAAAAAAAAAAAAAAAATCCACAAAAAAATGGGAAGTACAAAAATATTCATTTTTTTTCAAAATATATGTTATTTTTTCGAATAAAAATCGCGATTAAATCCCCGTCCTGAAAAAAGCGTGATTTTTTCATTAAATCGCGAATTTTTCGGGCTTTTCACAACACTTTGAGGTTTACTGTGTTGGCCAAGCCGGCTGTTGAGGTTAACTACATTAGAAATGAGGTTAAATCTTGATTTTTATCAGTTACAATGGTTTTTTAACTGTATATTTGGATTCACCTTACTGAAAAATCCCTAGGAGCCATTGATTGTGCAAAAACTAACTATCAAACTTCATTCTGTATGATTGCTATTCAATGATTGAAATAAAATCATAATCACAATCTTTAAACAATAAAAAAATCACACTCACAATTTTTTTTATTATCATGGAATCCCTTTATAGGAGATAAAAAATAATTAATCGTATCAGACCCTGTCTAAATATCCATATCGTCGAGTTGTCTGATTGTCGACAGCATCCAGCATCGTTACAGGAAATCTTGCCGTACATTAAGAGTATGATACCCGTCACAACATGTCGATATCCTCCGGAAATAATTTGACTTGTAATTCCTCCCTGTAGGGCCTTTTCATCCTTACATCTTACCTCGCCTTTAAGTGTGCGCAACTTCACCGTTCTTTCGCACAACCAATTTTATTCGATTTTTGGAGTTTCTAGACAATATACTACGGAGTTGAATATACTACGAGTTGTGTATAATGTGATTTTTTTTAGAGATTTTGGTGACGGAATCCGGCGGAAGAAATTGAGGTCAAATCTTGGTTTGTTGTCGTTAAAATGGTTTTTTAACTGCATATTTGGATTCACCACTCTAGAAAATCCCTGAGACGGTTAGATTATGCAGAAACTAGCTATCAAAATTGAAATTCCAATAATTTACTGTCAGATTTTGACCATAAAAAACCACAAAAAAAACTTTCAAAAAATCGCGTTAAAGACAACTGCATATGCTACGGTCACGTCAGTTCGACATTAACTGAGAGACACCTTTTACGAACGGTACTGTTTGGCCTTGACCATTCGGTGCCGATTTTTGGAGTTTTCAGACAATATGCTACGGGCACGTGAGTTCGGCATTAAGTGAGAGACACCTTTTACGAACGGTACTTTTTGGCTTAAAAGATGTAAACCACACATGCACGGAATTCGCTGTACTTAAATTCAATTTATAAATGAAATTTTAATAAACCTGTACTTAAATTAAATTTATAAATGAAATTTTAATGTTTATTAAATTAAAAATAGTTTATGGGATTATCAGTGTTCTGTTTTTAGTTTTTTAGTTCAATTGTTTTGGTGACTTAAGTTTTTAAGAGTTTTTTAAAAAAACACACACTTTTTTTCAAGTCTTTTCAATTCACTGGTGATGCGAGTTAGTTTTTAATTGAGCAATAAATTTTTTTTGCTCTCCATGGAAAGCTAGTTCCAATGTACTCTTTTTGTTGGAGATTACAATTGAGGTTCCTTAACGTAGTACTTCTTATTTCTACCCAACTCTTTTCCCCAAATATTCTTAAGAAATTTCTCCATAACAAAATTCTTTAAGTCTTTGCTATTTATGGAACTTGCATTGAGGTAAATATTACATTTTTGCATCCATTTGTTGTTTTGTCATGCCTTCGATAACTTTAGACCATCTACCTATTCCCATGTTTTTTTAGGTATCTTATAAGACTCACCATAGCAATTGCTTTTATGAAAACTAATCCAATTTCACTTAACATTATTTCATAAAAAACCAATTTATTTTTTATTTTAAACTTATCCATAATGGTAAAATAAATTAAAATTAGATAGTTTATAATAATAATTAATAATAATAATATCATTTTTAAGGTGCCAAGTGGAGACACCAATGATTGGTGTAGACCTCTTTGTTTATGTGACAAAGGACCAGGTTTATTAATATAATAATAATAATATCCACTTTTAAAGTAAAAACTAATCCAATATCACTTAACATTATTTCATAAAAAAAAACCAATTTATTTTTTATTTTAAACTTACCCATAATTTTCACATGGCAATGTGGCATTGAGCAATCGCTTAATTTCTAAATACATTCTTAGACTTCGATTATAAGACTAATTTAGTAATTTATATTATAATTTAAAATGAATGATTAGACAGTAATATAACTTTACATTAACTTTTTAATTATGTCTTAGTAAACTAAATTATATTTTTGATTAAAATTATAAATTTACTGGCAAGAAAGTCAATAACTAACTTCGTTGTTAATTCTTTAACAAATACAACTTAAGCATTTGAAAAGAGAAAACGATGTCGCCCATATATTTGATTGTTGACATCTCAAATATGCGAAAAACACAATCGAATTGTTGACAGGTCAAATATGCAAAAAAACACAATCGATTTTAAGTCCAGATACTTGTTATAGCCAAAAATCATTAAAGGGACCAACGTCAACCGTCTCTATTCTTAGTTGAGCTTCATGGGGAGGCCAGCAAAAAGGTTAATTGTTAACATTGCTGCTTACCCTAACAAACGCACGACTCAAGTCACCTTCGGAGTACTTGGGTAGGGAAACCCGCAGTCTGGACTGCATAAAATAATGGGTCACTGGTAAAAATTTTAAAGAGGGCGTGATACAGTAAATGGGCGAGGGGAATGCTGCAAATAATTCGCGTGGGCACACTAAGTCTCACTTTCCTTAGAATTGATCAATCTCCTTCATAGGTTTTGCAGGTACGATTACGTTGTAAAGTTTTCTCTAGAGGATGGCGCATAAGTATGACGAGTATGAGAAACAATGGAAGGAAGTAAAATCGTTCGCCCGTTCTTATAGGGTATATAAGTTGTCATCGGACCATTTGTGCTGTTATATTTATTACTTTGGTCTTATCGGATATGTGGAAGGCCTACCGAAGGAAGACCACTTGGATTCCGGGACGAGCTCTTGTTCTTAGCGCTATTACGATCCAGATGCTCCTCTTTATTGATCATTTGGATGTCAGTGTAAATTCAAGCAACGCAGATTTGAAAGATATGCAACTGATTCGTTTGGTGGAGGAGCAGCTCCTTATCGGCAGCAGGAGAGTTATGATGTGTGTATTCATTGCCTACTTGCTTCCTGGAATTGTCAGTCGGGGCTTGAGAAGTGTACGGGGCGATGTTGGAGCATTGGCATTAAGTGTAATAGCCCATATCGCGTATGAGGCTTACTTCCTTTTAACATATGATGGATGGGAGGTTTCTGACGATTATGAGGAATATTGGACCACAAACGATCTTATTTCCTTCCTAATAATTATTCTTATTTCCTTCCTAATAAACACTATGAATAGTTTAAAGAATGCTTTGGAGTTGTAATGGATTTTAAAATGGTGTATCATTCTTGCAAATGTAGGAATTATACCTAGGTCATGATATTTCTTCAAAAATTATAGATTTTTAGCTTCTTTCTAAATCTTGATTCTCGTTCTCTCCAAAAGACTATTTCCTTCCATACATCCAATCTGTATAGGGAAATAATTATGGTTTTTAGGTTTTTTTGGTGGCATTTTTAGTTTGGAAACTTGGATTCACCACAGTCATTTTGCAGGAATGTCTTGGTTTCGGGTCCATAAGTGGATCCATCAGCAAGACATAAATTCGTGAGGAAATAATGTTGAGAGAACAAAATTACATATACACAAAAGATAATCAAAAGAAAAGAAGTTAAGAAATGTCGGCTCTAATGGGAAAACTCTAATAATATAAACATAAATAAACAATTAATAATGTAATGTTTTAATAAATTAAAAAGTGAATTATTAATATATTAAGCTAAACCATATAATGCTAATGCTTTTATTATCTAGTTAATATATTATTATTAATGTATTAATATTATGTTAATAATCAAAATATTACGATATTAACATTATACTATACTACATATTTTTGTTAATTACCTTATTTCTATTAAATAAGAAAAATTACTAGATATAACAATTATAAAAGTCTAATAGTATTATAACGATAATAATATTTTATTAATGTTATTATTTTTTTCCTAGGAAAAAATCGACTTTATATTAAGGCAATAAAAAGTTACATTTGTAGATGCATTTAAGTATCAGGTGTACTGTATGTCCAATAGGTAAACATAGAGTAATTCATGCTAGGTTGATTGTAATTTTGTGTACTATCCAAACCCAAGAAAAACAAAAAAGAGTCATAGATTGTTCACAAGTCTCCCCTTTTTTCAGGAAAACAACCCAAACAGGAACATAAAGTTTGTATAAAATTACAAAAAATAGAAATTTTAGGTAGTATCAAGTTTTATCCCTTGTAATAACAAGACGAAATCAAAAAACAAAAGAAAATGTATCTTGTGCAGAGCAATGCACATTTTGAAAGGGTCTTCCCCTCTTGATCATGGGAAATATGGTTGTTGATTCGACATACAGATCAAATCCTTGTCAACTTTTGATATGCGCTAGAAACCCATATACTATTGTACACCCTCCTTAGAAAGGAGGTCTGCAGTTGACTTATGTTCCCTGTAAATGTGACAGGCAGTTATAGAGTCAAATTGTTGTTTTAAATGTAGAAGTTCTTCTAGTAATGGAATCAAAATATAGTTTCGACATATGTGCTCTCCATTAAACCATTTTACAACATTTTTTGAGTCTTCAAAGATCTGGACCGATCCCATCCCCATATGAATAAGCTAGCAAAGTAACAATTTTAAGGATTGAAGATCAGCAAAATTAATTGATTCTAAGCCAACATCCACCGACACTTTAAGAATTTTTTGGTTCTTGATATAAGTGACAAGGCCTGCACCACATATGTTCTGTGGATCAGATGCACCGTCAAAATAAGGCAATGGTATGTCTCCACCGTCAATATTATTTTTAATTAAAATTAATACTAGTATTCTAATATTACTGTATAGTTTATTCTTAAGTATGTGGGAACTGAAGGGAAAGAGGAAGAGAAATGGAATGGGGAAGGATAATTTATAGGAGAAGCTAAGGGAGGTAATAATGGGGCAGAACTTAAGAATTTCAAGGAGGGGAATCCAACTATTGTTGATTTCAAGGCAATTGTCTCTATTCAGATTGTTAGGGTTTTTTATGATCTCAAAATATTTTGTAAAGGGTCTTCTTAAATAATGGTTTTCTCTAGCAATAGTTTCAATGTTTTCAAGATTTATATGGTGCTTGGTTTTAATAGAGTTCTCAGTAAGGGCGGAAGAGTGAACATGTTCATGTCTAATATGAGAAACATGTTCTTCATCCTAATTCTAAAAGATCTTCTTGTTTCCCCAATGTAGCATTTACCAAAATAACAAATTATTATATAGATCCCTTGGTGCTGATGTGGGTCAATGTGATCCTTGACACACTCAACTCCTGATAGATGTTTTTCACTAGTTTGAAGGCAATGGAGAGTTTCTTCTTTCTTAGAATTTTGGCTATTTTATTAGTCACACCTTTAATGCATGGAAGATTTATGTTGTTAGTCTTTTTATCGATAGCTTAGGAGTCTTAAAACAAGTTTCACTAAGGGGCATTGGCCTCATGGACATGGGATCTTTTAACATTAGCATAGTTATTATCATGGACGCACGATCAATTATCCTAGGCCAAGGTATCATCCACTGAGTTGGAGTAAGAGGCACTGCTAGTGTTAAAAGGGTTAATACCATCAACGTTTGTGCCCATGTTGTCATCGTCCTCAATTTTGGTAGTTGGTCCATTGGTGGAGTTTAAGATGCTTTCTGACAGACTCATACGCATACCCATATTTGGTGTTTTGTTGTTCATGGTTAAAGTGTGATATATGTTGACCTGCTCAATATTGTTGTTAAACTTCTTTCCTGAAAATCGTTCCAACTTTTTCAATTGTTTGTTTTTATAACTTAATCTTCCTTTCTTAGCTTTGATGGCAACACCAACATCAATAATAACTCGTAGATCAAGTTGAATGGTGGATGCTAGATTTAAGTAGGAGAAAAAATATTTGAGGTTTAATTGATTCAGTTTGGAGCGAATTCTACTTATTTCCTATTTGATCAATACTACGGTGAGTTTAAAGAATGCTTTGGACGTGTATTGGTCTCTTAAACAATGTTTTATTCTGGAAAACGTAGGAATTATACCTAGGTCATGACATTTCTTCAAAAAATGTACATTTGCAGGTTCTCCCCAAAAGAAAAAATTCCTTCCATACATTCCCTTTGGGTCTTTAGGTTTCTGTGGTTGAAATTTTTAGTTTGGAAACTCAATAATATGTTATTCAATAACTTCATAGTTGTTGTCATCATAAAATACAATGCATATTAAGATAGTTGCTTGTCGCCAATGCTCATATGCCTAGAATTTAATGGTTATTACAATAATCGACTAGTTTTCATGGGAATGACTAATGGAGATTCAGATTGAATAAGCTTTTGTAATATTTGAATATAGTGAAATAAACGTTCAAGTAAAACTCAAAGTATTTCTACCGATATATTTGCGCTCTTATATTTGCGGGAATACGTCAACACACATTTATTTATTATTTATTTGCGGGAATACGTCAACACATTTGTTTATTTATTTGCTATGATTCATGCGAAAACAAGTTGAATATTTGAAAACCAAAAATTTGATTGAAATATGAAAATAAGTCAACACATTTATTGGGTAAGATTCATGCAAAAACCAAGCTTTAACATCAGAAAAACATAAATTTGATTGAAATATTATTTTAGTATGGAGCGACTAATGCTTGGGTATATGTCACTGCCTAACCTAGTGACATATTATCTGTCTTGCCTGGCTGGTAGTATGTGGATATTTTATTTATATTATTTATTTAATAATTATTAAATTTTTTTGAAATAAGTACATTATAAATCAATTATATTTTGAAATAATTACATCATTATAATTAAATTAGGTTAAAACTACGGACCAATTCTAATGGTGCTGGTCATGGTAATGGGCCTTCGGTACATACGGACTCCATCAGTGACATTGGTGGTGCCCATCAATTAAATGAAAGGACGGCAACCTTTCAGATACAGACAATGGGGTCAATGAATTCTCGACAGTACTTGGGTTGAAAGCCCTGTGGTCTTCTGGCGATTCCTATTTCCAACTCTACTGCAATATAAATGCAGTCTGACATGCAAGGGGAATAGGGGTTGCCTTGCATTTATATTTCTCTCAAAGTTGACTTTGGCATGTTAGCAGCAAAGCAACCCCTATTCCCCTTGCATGTCAGAAGCATTTATATTACAGTAGAGTTGGAAATAGGATTTCCCGTGGTCTTACTGTTTTGCTCCCCATGAACATTACTTCTGCCAACATTACAGAAAATGCTTCTAGTGCAGTTATATCTTTTCCTCGAAGATCAACCATTGATCGAAAAGGAATAGATGCTGCCTGTAAAATGTCCAGATATTACAGATATCCCTCCATTGTAGATACTGCTTATTCATCATCTTCATATTCTTCTTGTCGTCATTTACAGCTTTTTGAACTAGCCCAGCTTGTAAATTTTTCATCTTTAGAAGTAAAATGTCCTGAGTTTACAAATATCATCAATCTTCTCAGTTTAGCAGAACAAAACATTCATCTGCATCATAATCCTCGAACAGGCACTGCTCCACCATCCACCTCTATCAGTTCATGTCCAAACCCCAAATGTTCTAACATACCTTTCCCTCATGAGCCTGAAGCTGATAATGATCATGTTCTTATGATCCACTCAATAGAAGAGGAAGACCCCAGGTTAACTCAAATGATCTGTCTCATGAGACCTGCAAAGCCTAGGTATGGATTGGGGAAAATAGAACAGTCATAACTAATTCCACAGTGCAGATTTAAACAGATCCCTTCAGACTGTAAGAAACCCGCAGTTATGGAAATGCATAAATTTTTTGCACTCATGGATGGGTGTCCTAAATCTCAGATCAGTGCAAAATGGATGAAAGAAATGTTGAACTGGGATTTATTCACTAATCCCCAAGAAGAAGAGTTTGATCAAGAATACACCTCTGAGCAGAAACGAAGAATGGCTACAGATTGGAAACATTATATGGAGAATAATAATGAATGGATATCTTTTTATTCATGGAAAGATAAAGTTGCTCCCATAAATGTTTTAACTAGTGCTTCTAGTAGCAATATTCCAGATAAGCATGGGTGGACTGCACTTGATGGGTCTACAGTTGAAACTCCGACTACTTTTCCTCCATACAAAGGAA
>APFE031305375.1:7028-25396 GCA_000404065.3 Pinus taeda
AGAGTTGAAGTAATGTTCCCAAAGAGTGTACTGATCTATATGAAGGCAGATTTGAGGTGCTGGAAGACATCACACTAGTCTTTAGATGTAGAAACTTGGTTCTTGCATCCCCCCATACTGCTTCAGGTGAGACTACAGCCTACACTATGTAGGTTGTTGCCGAAAGGGCCAGTAGTGTAAGGATTTGTTGGTTGGCCTGGCTAACTCTGAACCTAGGTCAGGACCCCCATAGGCAATGCAACACATAGATTAAAGCTTTCAAGGATTGAACTAAAGCATAGGCCTATTTTTTAATTATTTTATACTTTAGTTCTACATCCCTCGTGACTTTTCTAAAGAAATCAATTGGTTGTTCATGGTGTCTGAAGAGAAAGAGAAAATTCTAAAGAGTTTTGAATAATCAGGACTGACTAGTACTCTGCCTCTAAAATTGCTTTCTTAATCTGAGAAAATGAAAATTTAGCTTGTGCATCCATTTGAATTCATGATTTTTCTTAATCATATCAATAATATCCTTGACAATCTCAGCATAATTCAGTGTGAACCTTCTTAAAAAATTTATTTTCCATAAAAATGATTGAATTTATTTCTTTTTTCAGGGCAGGATGATTAACTGAGTTGTTGAGACTCTTTTAAGGTCAATTTTGACTCCTTCCTTTGAAATAAATTTCCTAAAAAATTCCCTTCCATCATGGAAAATATTGATTTTTTGGCATTAAGAGAAATCCCAAATTTTCTAGATCTCTGGAAAAATTTATTCAAGTGCTTCATATGCTTTGCATTAGATTCTGAAAATACAATTAAATCATTAACATAAGTTACTATGAATCTATTTACCTTTCCAACAGATTCCAAATCCATGGCTCTTCAAAATATTGCACCAGCATTAATTAAACCAAAAGTAATTTTAGCATACATGAAGGTACCCCATGGTGTTGTGAAAGATACCTTTTCTCTACCTTCTTGACTGAATCGAATCTGATTATATCCAAAAAAACCATTTAACATTGAAATCTTATCAGAACCTCATACTATTTGAAGAAATAGATCCATTTTTGGTAGTGGATAATTGTCTTTCAATAACAACTTGTTCAAGTTTGTTATCATCCTATTTTTCTCCCTAGGGTTACTACCTCTGAGAAATTATGTTGATTGACCTTTTACCTAGGCCCTAGACAATCTTTTTCTAATCATGACACCCAATCGCACAGATGATGACCTTGTGAGAGAAACTGTACCTTTTTAGTTGCTCGCAGGACCACCTTATGGGAGCAATTGCAGTCTTTTCCCCTACGTTATGTGCCTACGAATGAGGACTCCTTCTAGAGTTCCATGGTTCCTAGTGTTGCGGGTAGGAACACCCTAGGGTCTTGGGTTGAAAACCCCAATAGAGCAGAGGGAAAAAAGCAACAAGAAATGCACAGACAAACAATTTAAATTCTTACACTACTGAATTGGGAAGAAGTGACCTTACTCAAAGGTCCTACGTTTGGGTAGATCTCGCATGGTTCAAACCCTATGCTTCTTTATATGCCTTTGAAACCTGTAAGTTATCCAAGAAAAACACATAGAAAAATAGTAACATAAAGTATATTCATGATATATACGTTAGATCATATAAGAAAATGAACAATTACGCATTAATATAAGATTTATAAATAAATCACATGGATCAATACATAAACACGATAAATATCATGAACATAACATCATTTATTTATTGATGTAAGCTACAAGAAAGGTGGAAAACTACAACCTGATTCTTCCTCCATCTCCAAGTGGAACCGTCCTCTGGATCCATCATGTCCCAACCTCAGAAATCTTCCTCCATCAACATACACAAGGACATCACAAGAGGGATGAAGGATATCTCAAAAGAGGAAACAAGAGTTTCCTAAAGCTTGGGGAGTGCAGGAGGCACAAGGATTTCTTCAGACTTGATCAGGGATCAAGCAACTATAATATCAATATATCCTCTCCTTTTCTTCCTTAGGCCTTCCCATGGAGGTTTATTTATACTTATCCAAATTAGTTTTTTCAGTTGGGAAACAGTTGGGCCACAGGCTATAGTAGGTGAGTAATATGTAAAACTCGTAAATTCCACCTGAATTTAAGGATATTTATTATTTTTAAGTGTTTTAACACATATGCAGGTTGGGTATATACTAACCCACGTGTACATGATTTTAACATAGGGAAAAATAGCGTATAGGAAATAAAACATTTTTTTTTAGATTTTGGACCAAGTCTGGAAAGGAAGAGTTGCCCTAGGCCATAAACAATTCATCAAATCTACAAAAAGTGGTATATGGTGTTATAAAAGATGCTCCCTAATATATGAGGTCAGAAGGGGTACATGATGGCTGAAATGTATTAAGTGTATAGAAGGAAGCATGTCGAGACCAAGGAGGAGTTCGCCAGAATTCAACCTGCCAAACCAGTGAAAGAGATCAAAAAGAAATTGTTGTCTGGGGCGAGCATGTCCATATGTCAAGTACAAAAGAAGATTCAGTATGCATACAAGTATAAAGGAACTGAAAATACATAATGGATCATCTAACCATATCTAAATAAGCACATGTTTGAATATCACATATAAATAATTGGCCAGTGATGCTAAAGTACGAAGATTATCACTGAAGTCATAAAGCTTATCCAAAAGGTACCAAGTCAAATGTTGGAATAAATGGTATTACACTGCAACTCGGGTGCCAACATATAGGATATTTCTGTAAGGAAATTCAATATATATGGTGGATGGTGTCAACTAGCAGAAATAGGGGCAATTGATAAGTGAACCAAGAAATGTTGATGCAAACCCGAGATCTTCACCGACCGTCGTGGTACATTTCTACATAATGGGAATAGATGATCAGAAGTTGACCATGTGAGAAATTGTTCGATTATCGGTCATTGATGTATATCATTAACAAACGTGAGACTACTCACTGATAATGATGATGAGAGCCAAGGTACCTAGTACAATCTAAAAAGTGCGAATAAATGAGTTGTAGTCAAACACTTCGAAGAATCTATCAATCAGGAGATAATGATGTTTTCCCACTGTTGATAATGAAGGAGTCTGCCACTAATTATTGCAAACCCTAAGGTACTACCAAATGGACTCTACATCTCATTCCAAGAGCAATAAGTTGAATTCGATGGGAAAAGATCCACTATAAGGAAGGCATTATCATCAATGTAGCGCGAGTGTAACCCATGGGCCAATAATGTGGAAGGAATCGGATGAATAAAGATGTAGTAACCCAACCGAAACACGTTTCCGGTGTACACAAGATATAGCTAGAACACAATAGAAACCCTCTAAACCGACCAATAATGAAAGCTAACACGGAGTTGAGGAATCCACCAATAGGGTCAAATGGAAACCAAGGCACTACATGAATCCCAATGTGTGATAATGAAAGCTGATGTCAAACACAAGGGAAACCACTCAGTCAAAGACCCATGATACTGATCGATGCTGAGCACAAGGTGACCTATCAATAATGAAGATAGGGCCAGGGTGCGGCTCTAGATCCACTCTCAAATAAATTTTTTGTAGTCGATAAGAGCAAGACCTTCCAGCAAGAAGTCAATGGAGACCTTCTCAAACCAGCATGAGCAAAGGACCAAATAGTTGATGTGATAACGAACATGACTCTGACAACTAGGGATGACCAACTAAAAAATAGGTCAAGGGACACCGCAGAGAGGCCAACTTATGTTTACTTCCCTTGAACAAAATCATGACTCAACTGTGACTACATGGCATCATATGATAACTTTGTATAAATTTGTCATGCAGGAGACATAAGAAAACTCTCCATATGATTGGAAAAGATAACCAATCAGAGGAGTACTAACTCAATAACAAGGTTAAGGCTCTCCCGAGTCAAACTAAAGCCCATCCCAATGGAGGAAAGACTTATTTTTTCAGTGCTTTGTTCAAGGGAGACACAACTGACTCTAGCTGCCATCAAATATGGAAATAATGTCTTGTTCCCGCTCTTTTTGGGATATATAATTTTTTTGTATTTTTTATATTTATTGTGCCTGAAAAAGAATAAAAGAATGTTATAGTACAGTGGAAAGAACGAGTGTCGAAAAAGTATATGCTCTAGTTCCTGGGGGGGAACATTCCTATGCTCAATGCAAGGTGGCGAAACTAGTCAATGACACTCAAAGGAATGTTCTTTCCATGGGTAAAAGGGGATGTCAAGTTGCATAGGCTAAGTGATTGCAAGGTTGATTTCACAAAAGATATGATCAAAAGGTGGCTTAAACACGAGTCCAAGTGAAGCCAACTCAAGGCCAAAAGGTGCAAATGATCAACATGCAATGCAACAATACAACCCAACACAAAGGAGCCTATAGGGTATAAATCCAGAAAATAATGAAGAAAAAAGAGAATGAGTCTCCAATGCATAAGTCATGGAAGACTAAAGAGGAGTCCTGAGCCTACTCAATATAGCAGCATGGACAACATATGTTAGTGAGGATCTAACTAAGATGCCCATGTAAAGGTTAGCTCTACGATCATATCATGATTTATAAATAGGTCAGTGAAAATGGTTTGTGAACCAAGACATGATGGGGTCGAACCTATGGCAAAAAATATTGCATTATGGAGGCTAGTATGCAAAATGCAGTGGAAAGTAATATTCCCTAACCTATATGATAGTAAGAAAGTGATACCTACCATGACGGGTTTGCAGTCATGGGACTGAAGAAATTTCTCAAAAAGTCTCCAAAATATCCTGTAAAAACAACCCATTCCCAACACTCCAAGCCAAAAGGTCAAAAATTCCATAAAATAAAAAGCAACTTTAGAAAAAATAATTTTCATTTTTCAACCTATATAAGAATTTTTTGACTCACAATTTCCTCATTTGTGTTTTGATCAAGGAGTTGTGGAGAAAAACTCAAGCAAGCTTCCTTTGTCAAATTCAACCGTTCAAATTGCTTCAAATCTTCCAAGTAACCCTCTAATCATACTTGTTATAATTTTTTATGCTTTTTAGATGTTTTTTCATAAATTTGATGGGAATAAATTATTTTTAAAATTTTTACTCTGCATACACACCGGTTGGATACAAATAACCTGCGTATACGAAGGCCCTATATGTGACTGTATAAAAAATGAACCCGCATGTGCACAACTTTAAAATTTTTAACATGGATTTAATGATATGAAACATATTTTTTTATAGGATGACAAATACCTGGCATGAAAGAGAGCACAATTGCAATGATAACCAAGTGATGGAGGATCAAAATGCATTCGATGCTTTGAGAGGATGTGGTTTGTTATAATTCTTCAAAATGCAAAACATGAAGGTGAATGCTCGATTGCTTGATCTGCTAATTCACTACTGAAGTGCAGAAGAAGATGCATTTGTGATTGATCATATGCCCCTGAGGATCGAGATAGAATACATTTATTTCATTATAGGTCTTTCTCGAAGGGGGGAGAGAGTGCACTCAACTGGCAGGACGATAGGTAGTCTCAGTGTAGAAGACTACGTCCATATATACTGTCCTAGCAACCTGAAAAGGTTGGAAGTCAGATTCCAATCAAGTATGTAGAGAGTTTATCATTGAGGATCCTACTATTTACCATAGCCAAGGTAAATAGTTCTATTGCTCTACATCAGGCTTCACATGTTTCCATGAGCCTTGTAGTGGATTACGTCACTACAATCTTTGATTGGTGTACACCTATGCTAACTAACATGAAGAAATACCTCACTTCCATTCAAAAGGGTCAACCGAATAATTTTGGCTATGGAACTATCTTATGTTCCCTCTTTTTTGAGAGATTACCTGGGCTTCGTCCCAAGGTATTATCTACCATCAACAGCCTAAGAGATCCATAGATGGGCAGGTGGGCTGACTTGATGAAACGACTAGGGGGCAGTGAGGTCCCTAGGATGAATTTTGATGATGAGTTTATCCTTTAGTGGGAACAACAGGTCATTGCAGTCGAAGACTACCCTTATGCTGAAATGGATTTCCGAGGAAATCTGGATCTAGTATTGCCACCAGATGCAACATGGGGTGCCATAGGTATAAATGATTTTTTAATATTTGAATTTCAAGATTTTTTGGATTTTCAATATAAATGAATTAAAAATATTTTTGATGAGACAAGACACTTACAAAATTATTGATCATGTTTTAGATGTGGGACAAGTGAGACCTAATGGACTTCCTCGACATAGGTGTCGTGGAAGAGATGCCAAAGGGGCTGCAGGTGAGACTGAGAGAGTCCTCCATGTAGTCCAGAGAAACTTGGTGAGATTGACTCACAAAGTACCCATAGTGGCCATAGAGGACTTACCAGAGGAGATGCAGCAGCATGTGGTATAAGTACCACGGGACTAGGTGCGATTATTTTGGCGGTTGGCCAATGTCGTCATTTTATTTCTAGCTGCTCATCCTGAGCAAGATCATTAGATAGAATATCATATATTTTTGTGATTAGATATGATGATGGCAATAAGCCCAAATTTTGTAGGGCATTTCGTCCTGATTTTGTATACTATTTTGGACACAAAAACTCTATCTATATATAGGTGGTTTTATGATGATCATATATACAGATAATTCAATTATTTTTAATGTTTTAATGTGATGAATGATTTATATGCCAATCCAATGCTTGATTAGCAATAGAATCTGCTAAGGAATTTTATGATCGTAGAATGTGAACAAATGTGATGTAAACAAAGTATCTTTGAAATAAGCGCACTCTCAGAAATTGGTGATACAAATAAGGATCTCGTACCCAATAGATCTTATTTAGTTGGGATACCATCAGTTGTGAATCCAAATAAATTACTAATGAATCAATATCAAGAGATATCACGCCAGATAGTAAATTAATAACAGCAGTAAATTCGGCAATATTATTTTAAGCAGGACCGATACATACTCCTCTCAAAACCATCAACTATCTAGATGGATAATAAATCACCCAAGCCGCCGAAACAAGGTTCCGGGTGTGTTTACTGGCACCATCAGTGAACCCTAGATATATCAAATCGACCATCAATACTTGCTAGAGCAGATAAAAAAATATCGACATCACTAAAACTGATAGATAGATATGTACAATCATACACTATATACAAACAAGTAAATTCTCGGACGAAGCCTAAGAAAAATACTTCTTAAGATAGATCCCATTTCTGGGCTCCGCCAACTTGTCAATATCCCTAGAGATGTTCAATAGAATAGCTTGTGAAATAACAGACATATTACCTTCGGCAAAAAACTGTGCTGGAGCTAAAGGGTTTAAAACTGCATGAACATCACTAGTAGAAGGACTGGAAAAACTTGATTCTACTTCCCGAAAATGAGGGAGGAAATACGAACAATGATGTGAATCATTCCAAGGTCTTTCAACACCCATAATTGCTTCTAGAATTTCTTCTTCAAATGGCAAGATAGTATCTAAGAAATCTTGAGCATCAGTGGAATCGAGAATCCATGCCGGAGCCACATCTCCATCCAGCTCCTCTGGCAAAAGAGGAGTAGGATCGAAGTTCGCAGAGTTAACAATAGACTGCTAAGAAATTTTTGCTGCAGACATAGGACATGCCATTCCACCTACCTACCCCTCACCTAATGTGGTGGTAGATGAGGGTAAGGGCCAAGGGTCCAAAAAATAATGATTTCTAAAGAACTCTCTTCGAGAAGGTCCCTTGGAGGATGAAATAGCATTAATTCTAGCTATAGGAGTAGGAAGATCAAAAGTACCCATTAAGCAAGAGTACATTCCAACTCCTAAATTCTCTATAGGTAGCTTGGGATTTTCCATTAATGGAATAATAGACTCATAAGATGCATGGGAGTCTCCCAAAGAATAATCCATCTAATCAACCTTTACAATTCTCCCCTCATGAGGAAATCAAAGGATGCGAAATAATCATGATACAATGGCATCCATCTCATAAATCCAATTCCTACCTAAAAGGAGGTTGTAATCCATATTCACATCGACTATATCTACTTCAATATTCACTACCTTTCCCCCAACACAGATGGGAAAGGCAGGAATAATCCCATGGGGCCTATAAGAATGACCATCAAATGTTTTCAACAAAGTTGGTGAAGGAACAACTTGAGGCGATCCAATAACGTTTGAACATGACATGGATACTACACGTGTGGAATCTCCCTCATTGATTACCGTTTGAAAGATATTAGTCTTCTGATATGTAGACTCTATCTGGAAAGGCATATGATGTGGGAGTCTTTTCTTGGTGTTTGAAATATTGAATGTAAGCACAAGAGAAATTTTTGGATCAACTACTCTGCTTGCAGTGAGTAATGCACTCCTTTGTGCATGACACGACTAGAGTACCTCTAATGCTGACAAATCACAAGGACTCTGAGCCAGATCTTCTACAATCGAGTAGTTTTGGGCTGCCCTAGCATTAGGGTTAATGGTCGAGCATTTTTCAGAGCCTTTCGACATCCGAGGTATAGACTCAACAAAGGGCCTCTCAATACAGAGTGGCTCTAAAGAATCAGAAGTAGACTTAGCCTTAGATGACTCTAATTCACCATAATCACATGATCACATAGAAACGTCGATATGTGAACTCATCATGTAAACATTTTATGTATTATCCCCTTCCTGATTACCCCTTGCTTTTGTACCAATACTAAAGTTCGTGCAACCAAGTAATTTTTTCCCTTGAGGAAAAGAGTTAGTGAGGACAACCTGGGAGCTAGAAGACCCCTGCTGAGCTAATAAGCATTGAGAATCTTAGATCTTAGGGAAAATATGAGTCAAATGATCTCCATTTGCACAACTTGCATGGAAATTTTACTTTTTTCTTAGACTCTTTCCAACTCCCTCCAGCATCATTGTTGAGTTTTTTTATGTTACCCTTCCCATCCTGGTTTTTTTTCTTACCTCGTCCTTTGTTCTTCCCATCAGATTGTTGGTTTCCTTTGGGGTTAGAAGTTTGGACGGAATTTATAGACGTAGCTTGAGAAGGTGTGGGTGTTGACGGTGATGCCTGCATAGAAGAAGCAGTTTGTAAAGACAACTGTCGAAATTGATTTAGCAAGTTAGCCATGTTAGCATTTATCAATCCAACTCGCCCGTTGGCATGGGGACCTGGATTCGGATTAGCTATACCAACCTTGGACCTAGGGGCATTAGGTAGAATTTTTTGAAGAACCCCAAATTGAGAATATATAATTTCTAACTGATGGGCCCTAAAAATAGCATGTTCTTCAATGAACACATTGGAGAGAGCCACATCCTTAGAGATCTCAGGTTGTAAATATTTAAGAAAGCATTCAAGAAGGAATTCTTATGGAATATTGGCTTTAATGAGCCTCTTCCTTCTCCTCCATTCTTGGATGTGATCTGAAATGCAGGTCACTTGATCCTGGTGAAAATTAGCCAATAGCTCAGTTCCAGCATCATAGTAGAGAAGCAACTGAAAATGGTTCAAAAAATTGTTGTCAAATTGCGGAAAGAAACGAAGGTCCCCCTAAATGTTTAATGTACTACTTAGTTGCATTTCTAGTTAAGGTATGTTGGAATAATCTCATCCTGACTAAATCATCTATCAAGGATTTTGACGAACACTATAAGTGGAAAGTAGTTACATGGTCACCTAGATATTCACCAGCATTACCTTCAAATTTAGGTATATCTGAAGGAATTTTGGTCAGGACCGGAGGCCAAACCAAGTTATATATAATCAGATCATTAGTCAATTTAGAAAGATCTGGTAATTTTAACATTGCCAAAAAATGGAGTCTTGGAGGACCCTGAGGATTCCACCCAATGTGCGCAGAATTCCCAATGTTATAAAAAGAATGCCCTGGATTTGTGAAGGAACCAAGTTTCCTAAAGTAATTCATAGACCCACCTGAACCATAAAGATTTCCTTATGCTATAGAAAAAATCAGAGTTTGACCAACTCTTGCCGAAAATTTTCCATAGCCAGTAAAATTGCCCCCTAGAGAGGTGTTAAAAGGAGCAAAGAGCCCTTGGTAATGGTTCCATGCATGAACATAGGGGGGAAATTTTTGGAAAGAGTTGACAGAAGAATACGACATATTACCCTGTTGGCTGAAATAAGATTGATTCCTGGCTCCAAATCCACTAATGCAGGGTTTGTCCAACCTTGAAAAGGATTATAACTTTGGCCCATAGAGGTAAAAGTTATTGATACTAAAGATGGGTTGGAATGTGGTATATGACCACCCCCAAATGGGAAACCCTAAAAAGAAGCTGACCCACTTTCCATGAAAGTCATGGGTGTGGGGGCAGCTGATGGAATACATAACGGAACTGAAGGAATTGCGTTGGTTGGCATTCCATAGGGGAAAAAACCAGTGCTAGAGGTAAAAGCTTGGGTACCCCCACTCGAAGATGGAATGGAAGTAGAGCCAAATATAGTACTGCTAGGAGTAATGGAAGGTATGGAAATCATTCCTCCTCCTTGTATGGAAACAAGAGTTTGCATACTAGTAGCACTCATGGTGGACGTCATGCTCCCAACAGTGTTCATCGAAGGAAAAGATCGAAATAAACCCGGGCTTGAAGGCCTGTTGGTCGGAGTCCCAACGTACAATAAAATGTCCAGGTGATCAGGGGGAAGAGGAGAATTAGGATTCAAAAGAGACTCTTGAAGCTCTTAGACCTCAATAACATCTTCTGACTGGAAGACGATTCTCAAAATAATTGGAGTGTTTCTCTCCAACTATGTACTTGAACCAGGTCTATCTTGTAAATCAATAACTCCATTTGGAGGATCAATCTCCGATGTGTCTACTGCCACTAATTGATAATCACTGGAAAAATTTCTCCTACACCTTCGAGGAGATGGCTTAGGACTCATAGGTGAAAGCCCACAAAGCCTCCTAGAGCGACAAACTGGTCGTTAACCACTTTTAATTATTTTTAAGAAATATAATTAAAGACTCAAAAAAAGTTGTAAACCTAGGCCAACTAGGAGCAAAGAGCACTCTCTAAAAATCCCTAAAGGTATAGTTAATCAAACCACTTCCAATCATTTCTTCTTCGGGTGATGAGGACCGGACACCAAAATATAAGAAAGTGAAAACTAAGGGCCTTACGGAAATAGTCTGTGGTAATGATGACCCAAGCCTACTAGCGAAGGTATTAGAAATAGTTACACTGACCTCCATACAACAGCCTTTGCTAGTGCAAGCACCCAAGCTTTGCAAGGGTACCCTCTAGAAGTACTGATGAATGTGATGCAACGTCTACCTCAGGTACCATGGGATTCCCCTCTGCATCCACCTATGTGATCCCTAGGAAAGGCAACTATGGGCACCAATTCGTATCAAAAGTTGGGTGGAACAGTCGTGCATGATCCAACAAGTAGGAGAGGAGGTATCTCTCTTCCTTGTCTTCACTCTCCCTCATGCTTAACTCCCAATCACAGAGCTTTACCGATCTTTCTAACAATATTGGATTTCGCTTGTTATTCAACTTCCATGTTTGATAATTTGAGTGGCCTTGGAAAGTTAACTCTCAACTCGCCCATTCTAAGGCCCTAAAGAACTTAAAATTGTTGGTGTTTGTTAATGACAAAATAAAAAAGTTTTATTTCTTTTTATTAGATTGCTTGATTTTAGAGGGATGTTCTTTATGTCAAGGGTATAACGAGAGTGAAACTGATGATGTTTTAGACGCAAAAGAAACCAATAGAAACTAAACTATATGTATGCATTTATTTTCTTTTGATGAAGAGGGATCTCTACTTGGTTCTACAAAAAACTTATATAAGAAAAATACTTTTCTTTTCCTTTCATAAACACTCCACACACACTCAAAATCTGAAAAGACTAAGAATGCTTATGATGCAAACTAACCTAATGCAAATTTAAATGATGATGCAAGATCCTATGAATACTCACAATATAAGTTAAAGTGTTTCTTTATAAGGTCAATAAGACAACTTGACAATGAAGAGGGAAAAAAATATTAAAAAAAAAATTCCCTCCAAACCAAGGGAAATAAATTGACAAACAGATCACAATTGCTCAAAAACAAAACCAAAAGAAACCAAAAAACCAAAAGCTTGGAAAGAAAAAGAAATGCAAAAGCTATGTTTTTGTCTTTTTCTTTTAACGAAACTAAAGAAAATTTTGAGGTCACTAAAATAACTACTAAATTCCAAAGATCAAGAAACAAGCACAAGGAGCCCTTATACCTTGCAAGTTATAAAACTCATTAATAAATGAAACTTGAAACAAGAAGGACTACAAACTTGTACAAACTAACCCAAACAGTAGTAAAAGACTTCAACAAATCAACAAAATGTCAATAAAGAAAAACTCTCAAGATTGCCAAAGAAACACTCAAAAAGCACGAAAAGCAACAAGGCCACACAAAAAGGAAAGAAAAGCAACGCAATTTGAAATTTGGGTACGAAATCAAAACCAACTTCTTGTTCTAGAAAACTAGAACATCCAAGAACTTCCGATGGAAGCCTTGAACCCAAGACACAAACCAAAAACTTGCTCAAAATGCAATCCTAGTACAACTCGTCTTTTCACTGAGAAGGATATTTGAAAATGAAAACTTGCAAGAGAACAGAGTTCTATAGATAGTGGATGACTAAAAGATAGCAAAAGTCACCAGGTAACAGATCTAACTGCGCAAAAGATTTTGAAAAAAAAAATCCAAAATTATGTATATGTGACTATGTAAGGACACAGAGGCGTGCACACGCGTTTCAAACACAAGAAACTCATTTATACATGAGTCTACTTGAGGAAACTAGCATGTATACGTGATTGTACTCTAAGAAAAAAGCTAATAAAAGACTCAATCAAGAAAAGAAAAAATCAAGGCCTAATCCAGAAGATCAGAATTGATGCCTAGGAAGCTGATAAGTCAAATAACACTGTAAAAGAAAGCAATCAAGAAAACAAACCCTGATTGAGAACAAACAGCCCAAAATAGGAAAAACAAGAATGTTTTCCCCAGTGGAGTCACCAATTCTGTTGTGGGTGGGAACACCCTAGGGTCTTTGGTTGAAAGCCCCAACAAAGCAGAGGGAAAACAACAGCAACAAATGCACACACAAACAATTTAAATTCTTATACTACTGAACTGGGAAGAAGTGACCTTACCTGGAGGTCCTACATTTGGGTAGATCCCACAAGGTTCAAACCCTCTACTTCTTCTGATGCCTTTGAAACCTCTACGTTATCCAAGCATAGCACATAAAATAATAGTAACATAAAGCATATTCATGATATATACGTTAGATCATATAAGAAAATGAACAATTACGCATTATTATAATATTTATAAATAAATCACAACATGGATCAATGCATAAACACGATAATATCAGGAACAGAACAACATTTCTTTATTGATGTAAGCTACAAGAAAGGTGGAAAACTAAAACGTGAGTCTTCCTCCAGTTCCAAGAGGAACTGTCCTCCGGATTTGTCTTGTCTCAACCTCAGTAATCTTCCTCCATCAACATACACAAGGATATCACAAGAGGGATGAAGGATATCTCAAAAGAGGAAATAAGAGTTTCTTAAAGCTTGGGGAATACAAAAGGCACAGGGATTTCTTCATACTCGATCAAGGATCAATCAACTATAATATCAATATCTCCTCTCCTTTTCTTCCTTAGGCCTTCCCATGGAGGTTTATTTATACTTCTCCAAATTAATTTTTTCAGTTGGGAAACATTGGGCCACAGGCTATAGTAGGTGAGGAATCGGTAAAACCCATAAACTCCACCCAAATTTAAGGAGATTTATTATTTTTAAGTGTTTTAACACATATACGTGGGTTGGGTATATACTAACCCTCATGTACATGCTTTTAACACAGTACAAAGTAGCGTATAGGAAATAAAACATTGTGTTTTAGATTTTGGACCAAGTCTGGAAAGGAAGGGTTGTCCTAGGCCATAACCAAAGCATCAAATCTACCAAGAGTGGTAAATGGTGCTATAACACCTAGGAGATCAGTGTGACTCATCACTTATTCAAGATGGCCAGGGCTTATCATGAAGAATTTTCCATAACTTCTCATCGTCGTGAGCATCCACATCATCCTCTTAGGAGCTCTCTTCATCCTATTTATATTGGACCACTTGATAGTGTCAAGTTGGACACAGAGAACTTGAGTCTTAGGTATACTGAGTTTATGCTTCAGATTTGGATTCTTACTGACAGAGACAAATATTATGAGGGTTATGCTGCTAGAGTCCATATTTTTCCTTTTGTAGTAGGGAGACTTTGCCAGTTTTTGGAGAGGAGGCCTTGATCAAAGGTATATTTGTACTTTTCTTTTGGTTTAATAAAAATCCATTATTCCTTCTCTATATCCACATATGTTCAACAATATTTTCTTATTATATCTATGGTGTTTTGAGCTAATGAAATTCTAAGGAAGTTCGCTTGTTGTCTTTGCATGTTTGTGATTGTGTGTAGGTATTAAGATCAAGTGTGGATGAAGTTGATCATTCGAGTAGGGAGATGAGATTCTACATCAAGCTCAAAATCCTTCACCGATCTGTGAGGAGGCCAGGTGCATACATTTTTCTCATAGTATCTAGATTTGTTTGTATGTTGCATAAAATGGTATTGACAGTTAAAATGCAATAATGATGGTGAAAATGACCTACCCCTATATGCTAGTAAGAGGAAACATACCTTAGGTCCATTGTTGTAAATGGTACCTCAAAAAATGAGACTGAAGGAAATCTCTCCAACCTCTTGCAAAACTAAACTAGACAAAAATTATAAAGCCAAAAACCCTCCCAAGCAATGAGGAAAAGATAAGGAGAGAACTTTAAATTTTTTGTGTGTTAGGTCAAAGAGGAGAAAGAGGAGCCAAGAGATGACAATCTTCATCCACTTAAGTCAATTTCATCCCTCTGTCCATAAATAAAGTATGGGTTTCATTTGGCCATAGTTATTTTCATGAAAATTTTATTTTTTTGTGAAAAATGTTCTCTGTCACACACATGGAAGGGATGAATTTAGAATAAAGGAGCTCAGTGGCTCACATGTCATGGCGTGTGAGAAACATTTTCCTAATTTTCTATGTTCCACGGTAGCGATCGGGGTATAAATTTTTAATATTGTTGTATAATTTTCCCCAAGTTCAAGTTTGTGTGTTTTGATAGGGGTTTCTTTTGAAATTAAATGGTCGTGATTGATATGTTTTGCTTGTGGTTGCAGGAGAAACCATGGTGGAGTGGAGAGAGGGAAACCATAGTGAAAGCAAAATTTAATCCATGGACATTTACCAGCAATAAATGCCCGCAGGGTTTGTGGTTTACTAAATTTTTTTATGGTCCCTAGCATGACAAACCAAACCTTTCTTCTTAGTCACATCATTCGTTGGTTGGATGTCAATACCCAACAATTCAGTGTATTTTATGGTGGCAATGTTCAGTATCTTCTTATGACCAAGCATGGGTATGCTCACCTTGGGGATGTTAGCAGCAGATTTGAGACTTCATCATTTGATTTTCTCCAATCAAGATTTGTAGTATTGGCTCCTTCCTCTCATTTTGAGTTTTTAGTATTGTCGTAATGCAATTAGGCCATCAGTTTCCCATATGAACTCGTGTCTTAGGGTATTTTCCACTCCATTATAGTGAGAAAAACCCAATATCAACTTACCTCCATTTTTTGGCTAAAGTGCATCCATTTTCACCTTTTCTTTTATTTATGTGAGATGTATCCCATGATAAAAGGGTGGAATTACATGATTGAGTTATTTCTCATAACTAATTTTCCATAATATTATAATTATGAGATAATAATTATTTCATAATTAAGATAATTGAGAAAAAACTCATAATTGTGAAAAATGTTTCTAGAGTTTTCCATTCCTAATGAGATCAACTTGACCCGCTTGTGTATAAGTTGGATAGGGGTCCATTATTGTAGAAGTTTCCTAACTTCTCAAGCCCTTAGGTGTCTAGATACATTCTCCCAAAGGATAGAATAAGCCTATATAATATCACTAAGAGGAAAGGGGGCAAGTCAAGTATCCACTCTATCACCCGAGAGCTCTACTATATTGGGGGAGGATACCATGCTACAAGCTTGAGGAGAGGATCTTATGGTTGAAGGTGTTGAGATTGAGTTCAAATGAAGCAGGTCACTTGAGTGGAGCATGAGGATTCTTCTATGAATTCAAAACCCTTTATTGACCTGTGAGGAAGTCAGGTGCACTCTCTTTCCTTTATAGCATCTAGAACCATTTGCTTTCTACATGTTTGAGCATCATGTTGGGATTTGATTGTCTATCTATTGGCCATTTTTTTATCTTGTTGTATGGTGATCTTATTTGGGCAAAAGATCATGGATAAATAACTCCTTGCATGTAAATTTCATTGAAAAAGGTTTCTAAAATCAACACACAATCTTATTTCTCGATTATTTTTCCTAACAAGAACTAGATTAGTTATCCACTCAGAATGTCTTAAAGGAACAATTATTTTTTCATCTAACAACTTTCTTACTTCTTTCTCAATAATTGGCAATAGGATAGGATTAATTCTTCTCATTTTTTGTTGAAATGGCTTAGCTCCTGGTTACAAAGGAATTTTTTGCTCAATAATAGTTGTATCATAAGTCTTCAAATATTCATATGACCATCAAATACATATTTATATTCTTTGAATAAATTGATATATTTATCTTTGATATCATGTGGAAAGGTTGTTGAGATTTTGATATTTCTTACTTCTTTTGTAGTACCAATATTGAAATCTTGTATATTTTCTTGTTGTGAATTTGACAATGAAGATATTGGTACATCATTTTGCTCAAAAAAAAATTCAAGAGCAACTAGTTCTTTAGGAATGTAATTATTAAGCAACTCAATAATATCATGATCATCATATTTTTTTTGTTTCGGATTTGTATCTAGATCACCAATGTTTTCTTTTATCACATCATTGGTTTCTTCCTCAATATGTGAGCAAGAAAAATCCTCAATAGTTTGAAAAAAATTATTCAATTGATCATCATCCTCAAAAACTTGCCAATGGTTTATTTTATCAGGGATAGAAGGTTTTCACTTAACTTCAATTTGATACTGCAGTTGTGGGGAATCTAGATTTTTGAAAGTGCTTGCAGAAACTGCTAAGGAATGTGCATGTATGTTATCTTCTCTTGGGATATATGAGATGTTAAAATCTTGAAAATAATTCTCAACACAGTCCCATACCTCATTTTTGTAAGTCTTTAATCTTGGATTTTTTGTTAGAAAAATATTTCTAACTTGTTTCACTATCAATTTTGAATCACTATATTCTGTCAAATCTTGCACCTTCATTTTATTGGCTAACTCTAATCCCAAAATTAGAGCTTCATATGTTTCCATGTTGATAGTGACTTCAAAATATAACTTGAAATATTGAGTGATGGTTTTCTTTTCAGGTGAAATAAAAACAATCCCAGCTCTAGTCCCATCTCTAGAAAAGGATCCATCAAATACATTTTCCATACATCATTATTTGAAGACTAAGGAACATTTATCTTCAATTCTATTTTGTACATTGCTCTCATCATTTACAGCCAAGATTAAACACCCTAAATATTGATCAATGACATATATCGAGTGATTTACTGCTTGATTAACATTACACGCAATATTTATAAACCTCACTTCTCTATACAATCTTAGATGTTCACCTCCATAAATGGGGATGGTATCATAAGACATATCCATTTTCAAGCTTCCTCCAATCTTAGCACAACAGGATCTTGGCAATAATGTACCAAATTTAGGAGGGATATATGTCACTACTATATCCATTTCTATGCTCTTTACAGGGATCTGGGCAAGGGTAACAATTAGATCTTTGATTAACCCCAAGCATGGCACCTTCTCTGAATCAAATGTATACAAATCATGATAGGACCTAGTGATTTGAAACTGAAGCTGGTCCATAATAACTTTAGCCAATAATTGTGAGAAGCACCATAATCTAGCATATAGTTATACAAAACAAAATCATGAACTTTTAATGTGACATAGAAATGTGGAACACTTTCATCCATCATATCCAAACTAGGACCAAAAAATAGAAAAGGTTTATCACCTTGTAGGGTAATCACATCCCCTTCAGCATCTACACTTGAAGATTGTATCCATTTCGAAACTCGTTTCTTATACCCTGGATTTCTCGAAAGTTCAGATAAGGGAATTCGAATTTTGACCCTTCCTAATTCTCTTTGCACATTGAAAATAGGTGACACAAGTTTTTCTACAATTAATTCATCTTGTTGTTGGGTTGTTTTATATTCTTTCCACATAGTTAACAGGGGGTTTGAGGGGTACCCGTAACCCCACTTTATGGGGT
>APFE031305375.1:32603-49750 GCA_000404065.3 Pinus taeda
CCCGGTTTTTGGATCCAGGGGAAAATCTCTGTGCATATGTGTTTTATGTGTTATGCTCTCGCATTGTTTATTTTTCTATGATTTAGAATTCGTATGCAGGTAATTTTTGTACGGGATTAAAACCTACACTTGTGGCTGGCTTTGAGGCTAAATAGATGAAGTTTCAGTAGCTTTATCTTGTGGGACATCAAAGATAACCTATTTTATAGGTATACTTGGGCCTTTTTAGGTCTCGAGTCATATCTTTTATATAACTCAGCAATAAGAAATTCTGAAAAAAACTTGATATTTAGAAATTTCAGACGATTATTTATTTTGAACAAGAGGATGAATTTGATTGTGAGTGACAATAGCACTTTTAGATGGTTGGTTAGAAAAATAATTGATATCATTGGTCACAACTGGTATCACTCCTTCAGGGTCTTGATTTGTTGATCATTGTTTGGTATTTTTCTCCATAAGATTTGTGGCAGAAAAGGTCTTTTTTATTGTCCCAGAGGTATATTTATATTTTGTTGTGCTACTCTCGGTTGAGTTTCCATCCTTGAAATTTGATTAGACAAATTTCTTAATAATGAGGTAATCTCAACAATTTTGTGTTGTTCTTCTTTATTCTTTGATGATGAACCACATTCTTCTTTAGCTTTCAATTTCCTCTCTTTTTTTTCTACCTTTTCCTTCAATTTACCTGATATGATGCCATATTATCTTCTACCTCAATTGCATTATTTTGCATATCTGCTAAGGTTTCATATTTTCTTTCTCTTAACATTAAAGCAAAATGATCATCAAATCCTTTAGAAAATATGACTTTAGCTGCAGTAAATTGAGGTTTACAATATGGTGGCATCGTGTTGTAAATCTGATTAAACCTTTTAATAAATTATGCAACAAGTTCACCAGGATTCCTTCTTAGGTCTTCAAATTCTGTTAGATAATAAACATGGTCCTTTTTTATTCCTCATTGATTTATGAAGATATTTGTTAATTTTTTCCATGAATTTATAGAATCTTCACATCATTGTCTAAACCAAATATAGACATACCATTCTAATGATTACACAAACAGTCTCATATAAACATCTTCATGTTCTATGTTTATATTATCTGTGAAGTCAAGGAATGCAGACAGATGATCCTCTATTGATGGTCCCGTTTTGCCATTAAATCTAGGTAGATGTTTCATATATTCTTCAAGAAATTCATGAATTTGATTTGCTAATGGAAGTGCTAGTGCTGCATACTGAGCTATGACAATTTCTCTAAATCCAACCATTTGTTATTGTGGTAAAATCGTATGTGTAGGAGATAAACCTTTACTGAGAGATGAATGGTTTGAAACTATAGGATTCTTTGGAAACTAAGGATAAACAATTAACTTTTGAACTTTAGGAACAATATTTTATTGATCTTCAAAAGCTAAAGGATTTGTGTATACTTTAAGTTCCTCTTCAAGCTTGGTAGAAGTAGAAGGATAAGTGTGAATGACATAGGACATAAAATCACCAGGTTTAATTTTAGGGTAGGCTCTATTTATGTCTCAGATGATTCTAAAAGAGAGACAGGAAGCTTAAAGCATTTAATTTATTGAACTAATAAATTATATTGTAGATCTACTCTCTTATAAATAAGTTCTAAGACTTTAGGTGGTAAATGTGATAATTCAGCAAGAATAGGGATTGATTCAATGTGCTCAGACCGTGAGACTATTTCAAGTGGAAGAGAATTAGAAGTAGAAGCTTCAAGTCTATTTCTAAGGGAAAAAATGCGCACAAGTCTCTCTGGATCTAATAATGGAGTGGAAAAATAAGGATTAGAGTGAGATATGGTATGCTTGCGTGAAGTTAGATTTAATTTATGAATTCACCAAGTGAATAATTTTATCTTGATAACCTCTTATTCACCATTAAGAGGTAAGTCTTATCATTGTCCTAGGGAAATTGAATTTCAAGATTCATTCCCCGGTAATGGTGCCAATATGATGTTGTATCTTTGAAGATAGATCTAGGCTCGGGAACTATGCCAAAGTATCTAAGTGAGGGATTCAACTTAAATGGATGACCAATGACTCAAACCATTTACACTTGTAAAATCCAAAAACAATTGATATTTTCAAGGTTTTGATTTTCACTAATAATAGCATATAATCCTTCAATTGATTTTGACGGAGGAAAGAAGAAGATATATGATAATTAAACATTCAGCTAGAATACATAATTTATCATATATAGTAGAAGTGTGTCGAGAAATTTCAATAGCCAACACATATACATTCAAGAGATGATAGAAGGCAATAATTAAATGATGCAGAGGTACTAATTTAAACATGTTTAATTAGTTATTCTTAGTGTTGATTATAACTTTGCACTAATCTATTAAGGAAGTTAATACTTAAGTTAGCCTTACCCTAACTCCTATGTTACCTTGAGCATATGATGAAAAATAGAAATGAATATACCAAAAAAACTCATGAACACAATTGTTGTTAAAAATGAAGTCAGAATCCTTTGATTGTCTTCAAAAACATCCAAAAAAGTACAGTGATGTTTCTTGGATCTCTCAAAGCCCTTATTACTTCGAATTACAATGTATATATAGAGTGTAATTCAAAAATATCTAACTTAATACAATATTTTACAAAATAAAAGTTCTATCCAAAATTCTTTGGATATATCTAATTAATACAATTCAAAATAGGGATTCTAAAACTAATTTTGTAGAAAAAACACACTATTCGAGGATGATGTTTGCAACTTCTTCCTTGAAATTTTCCCCTGCTTTTTGTGCTCCTTTTTTTATTGCACTGACAACTAAAAATGCATTATGTTCCTACTTTTTATATGTTGTTTCATAAAAATATACTTTCAATTCTCTCAAAAAGTTAGAGGAACTTATCCCATTTTTCATCATTTGGACATGAAAATTTAATTACCCTCCTGTAGGCTTGATCCACTTCAGTGTACTTCTCAAATCTTGGCTTAGTAATAAACATATCATGGACCTCATGCAAAATAACTAAATCATTCTCCAAACCTTCCAAAATAGCTTTACCACTAATGATCCCCTTTACCTTAGAAAATTTTGATTTATCTATTGTTATGGCATGTAACTTGTACTGGTAATTTTCTAGTGGAATTAATTGGTCACGAGAATCTCTTAGGGATGGTAGTCCTTTTTGCTAGAGAATAGAAAACATTTTGTGTAACTTCTTTATTTGAGCTTCTAAAATTTGTTTTCTAGCTGCAACACTAAATTTATTTTTGTTAATATATTCCTAACTTATAGGACTGTGTTCTTCCTATCTTCAATTCCCAAGTCTTCAAGTTCATCTTTATTTTCTGAGTTTAGCACTTTGATGCTCCTTGTTTCTTCTCTTGGTTTGTGATCCAGCTCTTCTTTGATTTCTATTATGGCTCCTTTTGGTTTTTGTACCAAATTTTCCTGTTAAAAAATTATTTCATTAAATGTCCATGGCTCTAAAATGGTTGAATTGATGTTAATCCATATTCTATCTTTTGCTTGAGATAATGTTTGTGCACTGGTTGATACATCTATGTACTTTTCAAGTTGTTTAGTTAGCTTGAAATTATTCTGCACTTCTGAGATATATGCATTATCCTCCTTGAGTTTATTTTATTCCATTATTTATAATGATACCTTTAATTTCTTTATTTCAACATTTTTTAATGACAGGTCTCCCATAGTCTTTCACAACTTTTCTGTAGCTTCTTTGCTAGTTGATTCTATTTGTACTGGAGGAATTCCTGCACTCATATATTGTTCCTTCCCTTTTAAGAGTTTTTCCATATCTGATTCCATCTTCTGAATCTAAATATTATACTCAACAATGATATGCAATAAAAATCCTTTTGTTTCTATAATTACACCACTTCCTAAGTTTGAGGATGCTCTGGTGTTGGTAATTTCAACTACTTACTTAATTCTTGAATATATGCATTTTTTCTCTTAATTACTTCTTCAGTAGCATTAACATCATTAGGATATACTCCTAATTTGATTTCCAGATCTTCTAGTCCTTGTGTCCTTGTATATTTAGATAATAATGACATATTTTCTAGCTTAAGCTGAGAATGGATATTGTTTAGAAAATATTGCAACTTTGAAGTTGCCATAGAAAAACTTATCAAGGAGGAATAAATCACCTCACATGCCTATTTATGTAGATCAATTTGATCTATTGGATGAATCTTCTTTGAATCAAAAGAAAATACATAAGCCTTATAATCCTCTACATTTTTAGGAACTGAAACCTTTGGCTCAAGAAATGCCAATTGAAATTGTCCCATATCAGGGTCTAGTGTAGACTGCAATATGATTTGAGTAGTAGAATATTGTTTCCAAAGCTCATAATAGGTAGAATTATTGAGTTCTTCATTCTTCTTCTTCATTTCTTTGAATCTTGTGAAAATAATTTGTTGTCCTGAAGAAGGAGAAGCAGGGGAGTCAGGAATTGTTTCTTTATCTTGTTGTAGAGAATATAAAGGCTCACTTGATAACACAATTGTAGTAGATTCTTCTGAATTTCTGATCTCAGATGATTCTTCTTCTACATTCATTATTTTTATCGCTTCAAAAAATTTAAATTTTGTTGGTTTAAAACCTGAACCTATAGAATACATACCCTCACTTGGTCTCTTTAATTCCTTTTCCTTTAATATTGGAATCTCCAGGGTCATCTAACTAGAAATTTTCTCCTCAACCAATTGAAAAGTGTTTTCCTCCCATACTTCCTTATTTACATATCGCTCAATTTTTGGTTTTAATATGTGACTATAGGGGTCTAAATTTTGTTCAATTATCATGGATGAAATTATTCCCAGAGGGTCATAAGGCCAGCTAGAACTTAGCTTGAATTTCATTTGTCTCAATAAATTCCCAACTTCCTTTTTGTTGCTCTAGTATTAACTATGAATGGACCAACTTGTGCTTCCAACTTAAATTGGGTCTTTTTCTTCCTAGACACAAAATTAATTTATTCTGTGTTCATTATCTATCTAATGAACTCTAGAGAAAAAGTCCTTAGGGGTGCAAAAACTGGCAGTTTATATGGGGGAAATTCACATTCATAAACTCTTATTTTTGTAAAATCCTGATAAAAGTACCAATCTTCCACTTTTGATTATTCACCGAGATGCAAAATTCTTTTGATTTCCATAGATATTCTTGGGATTGCATCATTGCTAAAAAGACACAATGACATATGTAAAAATTGATTCACAAAATCACTGAAAGAATACTCTTCTAAATTTTTCTTAGCCAAAGAAGTCCAATGGATGATAGACTATGATCTTCCCTGTGAATTAAGCTTTTGCAATGGGATTTTAAATATTTGTAATGGGTGGTACAAAAATAAATATACTAATATTGATTAATGCTTAAAATATCCCTCAAACGCTAAATTTTAGAAAATTGTTCATGCAAAACATCTAATATAAAGTGGCTAAAATTGAAAATGACTAAGGGTTTCTGCCAAATGAAAACACTGATAGAAATATGAGGATTACTTCATCAACCCACTGATCATTTTTATAACCTAAGAGACAACAAACTACAAAAATATCTTGTCTAAACATTTCTGGAAAGATATAAGAGGAATATGGTTGGTTGGTTCGAGGAAATTCTGCATTTTTAGGTAAGAATGGCTAAAAAATGTGAGGTTTCTGCTGAAAGGTAAGATTTTTATAGATTTTAATTTGGGAATCAACTGAAAATGGATGAAGATAACTCTAAGTGTTTATCTGCAAAGCCTGGAAAATTGATTCTGGGGTTATGGAAAAAAAAAATCTCATTATTTCGAGTAACTATGGCTCTTTGACTTGGTAGGTAATGAATTTCACACTAGGTCATGAATTGAGGAAAATGATGAGTTTGGGGGAAAATGAATTAGGGTAATAGAGATTCCCATAAACTAAATTCATTGTTGGAATCTATTAACTTCTAAAATGCCCAATTATGTAGCTCATGTTGGCATTATGAAACAGGTGTTGTTCTTGATGGCAACTCACTCAGATGGAAGATCACGGTGCAACATGTCAACAACAAAGAATTACATATCAGACTACAAAGAATGAAGAAAGAGAGGTATACGTAGGTTCATCTTGACCAAGCTGCATATACACGCAGGTTCACTGAACATAAGTAGCGTATACGTACACATGCACTTTCACAAAAGGAAAAGCGTGTATATGTTGGAAAACTAAGTTTTTGGTCCGTGGTATTTGGTCCAAGGTATTTTGATCCATGGTATTGGTCCAAGGTATTTGGTCCAAGGTATTGACCCTAAGTATTTGGTCAAAGGTATTGGTCCTAAGTGGTTTTTATCCATGGTATTGAGAAAGGCCTAAAACTATATAAGGAGGAGAAGATCATTAGGCCAAGAGTGCAAGTATCGGATATCTGATGAAATGTGAGATCTAGTACACAGGTTATCAGCTTATGGTGCTTTGCTTGATTTGAACCAAGGATGAACCTTAGTGGTTGATGAGGGATAAGATCTAATGATGGATCGGGATCTTAAGGCTTGAAATGAATTATCATTATGTGGTTTGATCACGTATAGTCTAGATCTGAATACTGACGCATGTGTTGTTCTGTAAATGTTATGATTTTGGTATAATTGAAGTCTGGAATAGCTGTAAAATTATGAATTAATATTTGCATGCGCATACATGGGTTGGCTTTGGTAAAAGCATGTATACACGCTGGTTTGACACGTCTAAGTAGTGTATACATTATGAAATATGATATTTGAAGTTGCAATTAGATCTGGTTGTTGTTGCAGAATTCTGAGTTCTGCTCTATGGCTGTGTTTTTTATGACAGTATTTTGAATGTGACGATGGGTTTTCAGTGATTCAAAGATTGATTTTGAGCTTTAATGTTGTTGATGGGTATAGTATGAAAATTGGATGAAACTTGGCCTTCATATTATGGTGTTGTGTTCCAGGAGTATCCAATCTGAAAATTTATGAAACATGGTCCCTGGAGGAAGAGAGAAGGTCGTAGCCTTCTATAGGTCGGAGCCTACGTACTAGTAAACATATTGGCTAGTACAAGAGCTAGGGGGCTGTAGCTTCCTTCTAGTAGAAGTAGAGAATGAGAGAAGGTTGTAGCCTTCTACAGTTGGGTGCCTACGTACTGGTATGAGTCTGAACTAGTACAAGATTATAAACAGGTTTTTCTTATATTAAAAGATGATAGTAGCAGGTGGTTTTTGTCCCGCATTGGGTTTCCACCTTAAATCTTGTTTTTCATGTGCATTTCTCATGTGTGATGGTGTGTTTTGTTATTACTGCACCTGGTTACTATTTATATGGTTAATTAAGTACCGATGCACTAATGGTGAATTAACTAAATCATAAGTTTGTTGGATATACATTGGTTGCTTTAAATATAGTTGTGTATACATGTGAGTTACCTTCATTGAAGTAGCATATATATATTTTTGAGTATGAAAAGAAAAATATTATTAATTTGACTAATATTTATTCACCCCCCCCCCCCCTCGCAGTATTATTTCCAACAATTGGTATCAGAGGAGGTCCTTCAGAAGAAGCTTGATTGCTTGAAGGGAGATCCATCAACATGAATAATCAAGAAAGAATGGGATCCATTAGACTACCAATCTTCGATGGGAGAAATTTTGTTTACTGAAAAATAAGAACCACAACCTATCTACAATCGCTTGGGACAGATGTTTGGGAAATTGTGGAAGGAGGATATACATTTCCAACAGCACTTCCTACAGATAAGACAGGTAAAAAGGATTATGAAACCAATGCCAAAGTTGTCACTATTTTATTGGGAAGTTTGTTAAAATCAGAGTTTGTCAAATTCATGCAGCTCAAATCAACCAAATAAATATGGGACAAAATTGTTCTAAGCTATGAAGGAGACTCTCAGGTAAAACGTGTTAAGCTTCAAACTCTCAGAATTCAGTATGAAACTTTTAAGATGCATAGCGATGAAAGCATAGTTAGTTAATTCCTACGTATAGATGAGGTTGTCAATTGTATGAATAATCTGGATGAAGAAATTAAGGAAGTTTCCTTAGTTGAGAAAGTTTTTAGATCCTTGTCTGCTAAATTTGAACCCAAAGTGTCTACCATAGAATAAAAACAGTATCTATAGAATATCACTATGGCGCAACTTCATGGAATCTTAACTGCCTTTGAGATGAGAAAAGGAGGACCATCAGATATGAGAGAAGTCGCATTTAAAGCATCAGTAAAGGGAAAAGAAAAACTCAATGAATCAGGACACATTTCAGAAGAAGAAGATGAGGTAAATTTTTTCAAGAAGCTTCAACGGGGTTCTGGAAGGTTCAAAGGCAAGCTACCTTTCAAATGCTTTTCTTGTGGTAGAGTTGGCCATTATGTTGCTAGATTCCTTCATGACAAAGGAAATATGTTTGAAGAAGGTAATAGAAGTTATTATACTCATGATGATAGTGATGGCTTGTCCAATAGTGATGAAGACGATCAAGAAATTAAACTACTCATGGCATATGAAAATAATGCCTTGGAAAAGGAAGATTTCCTTACAAAAATCAGTCAACTTAAAATTAGTTTAGCAGAAAAGGATACAGTCATAAACACAATGACACATCAACTCACTGAAAAAGGACAAACACAATGAAGTGTTAGAATGTGAAGTAGTAAGTCTAAGAAAAGAACTTGAAAAGACAAAGCCTATGAATCTTAGATTTGCTAAAGGATAAAAAACATTTGATGAAATCCTCAAAGCTCAGTGTTCGCCCATTATAAAGATTGGTCTTGGTTTTCATGAAGGTGAATCTAGCTCACAAGGTGAGGTAAGAAACTCCAATGAAAAATCTGAGATGCTCAACAAGGAAATAAAAATTCAACCCCATCAACAAACAAGGAAAGAAATTCTTCAAAGAAAATCTTTTACTCCTAACTGTGGAAGTGATAGTCGGTTATTTCTTTTGATGAATGATGTTGAATGTTTTATATGTCATAATTTTGGACATGTTGTAGCCAGATGCAGAAGTAGAATGGTTCAAGACCGTCACACAGAAAGATCATCACGTTTCAAGTACTTTAAGGGATATTTTTTTGTTTGCAATATGTTTGGTCACAAAGCTATTCACACCTATCTCAAACTTAAAGAGGCATTTTAACATATGATCGTCTTTATTACAAAGTGCATGACAAAATTAACTTCTTTTTTTTAACTATACAATTTAAAATATAAATTGCATAGGTAAAAAGAATTTACAACAGCAACCATGAGCCAAACACCTCAGGAGAAAGTACTAGAGATATAAAAAAAAATATTGAAAGTGCATATTCAACAAGACAATATGAGAATATGGTGCACTCGAGGCCGAGCCTAAGAATTGTGAGGGCTTCATACGTGAAAATTTATCATGAAAAAAGGAAGATACCAACGAGTTGTGTGTAGTGCATCAATTCCAAAGGTACAAATGGATTTAGAAACAGAGCTCCTGGGCTCCCGCATTTACGACACCCCCTTTTCATTTCATCAAAATTTGTGATGAAATTAAATACTTGTAATGTTGAGTTACTAGCATTTACATTGTGTACTAAGCTGTGTTATGTGATGTAATATTCTATTTTATTAATAAAAAAATATAGTTGAAGGAAGGGAGCATCCAACAAATCATGATGCCTTCGGGAGGGGGGAAACTTGACTAGGGAGAAAAAGATGCAAGGGGGGAAGGAGAAATCCTAGCCTTGCTTGAATAAATATTATTTTTCCATGATGTGATGGTTGGTATTCCCAAGAAGCTTTTAGCAAAATATTGGGAAGATAAAGAGTTAAGGTGTGATTATAAAAATAAGAAGGAGAAACCATCAAGGGGTTTTTGGTTCTTGATTCTTATTTTCTTCTTATATTTTCTCTCATACTCTCTCACTAAAAATTTAAATTTTGTAAGAGAAATCGTGGTGGAACCTATTAGCTCTACTACATATTTTAACATTTTGAGGGTCAAATGCAAGCTTGGTCGTATTGTTCATACTAAAAAGAGGACTCGCACCAGTCATCTTTCTCCTTCTCCTTCACTCCACTTACACCCTCATTGCCCTGCTACCTCTATTTTTCCTCCAAAACCCATGATAAACCCTTGTTTCTCCAAGCCCTGAGTGCAAAGCTTAAGCCCCGCAAGTCCGTACTCACATGACCCTGCGCTCCCATAATTCATCACCACCTTTATTCACATTTGTTGATCTCTGCCACCTCGATCTAACAGCTCTCGTTGCAGCAACTTATGTGAACATTCCCTTACCGTTCGATCATCCCCACCGCGATCGTACAACAGTCGCTCTCCCTGCACCTTCAAACTGCTAGGACGATAACACACGATGAAAAGTGGTTTCGTTCTTTCCTTGCTGCCACGCATCGCACTCTAAATGGTATCACACGCCAATGTACTTTTACCACCTTATGCCCTCAGGTGGTGCGATCAATATCTCCCACCGCCGAAACTACTATTCCTGCCCGTTAACTCCTGCACGTCTCCTCCGCTCAATAACCCTTGGATTTGTCCACCCGAGATCCAGCAGCTCATGATCATCCTACTCTCGCCTCCTCCCGATACTCTCCGCCGAGTGATCTATGTCGTCTATCCCCTTGATCCAATGACTAATATTCCTCCTCCATCTAGCCCATTTATCCATGTCCTTGAACTGTCCCATGCACTCGAAGGACGAAGGTGACCAGTTACCAGTACCTTGTGCATTTTCTCCTCAACAACTGCATTCCACGGACAGTATGGCTGAGAGGGAAAAAGGCAGAGCTTGAGCAGATAACCACATTTAATAGTTATGGAATTTCATTCTACACGACACTCCACCTGCCCAAGAAGGACAATAGAGCACCTGAAAGGACCAGGTTCATCCACTAAAGCAAGCAACTTACACCAAAGACTCCATCAGGCAGTTAAAGCTGGTGGTCAATTATGACCTCTCCATACGTAGAATGGCCGAGTGCCTTTGTAATGAAACTCTATATATACCCAAAAACCAAATGTAATCAGGGTTGATGGTTGTTGTTTTGATGTAAGGTTCAACTTCTGGAGACTGTAACTACTTTGATACTTGTAGCATCTCGTCTTCATTTTCAGCTAATACAAGCTTCTTTTGTTGTTAATTACTCACTTTCCCTTTCTGTTATGTTCTAGGCTATGCCTGTTACACAATTTTCTTGAACTCTTGATGTTTAGCATTAGAGGAGTTGTCATCCTACCTCTATGTTAAAATCTTGTATGTATCAGTGAATGTGTTATTCAATTTTCTTTTCACCTAATGCCAAAGAGTTGTCATCCTGTCTGTGCATTAGGGAATTAGATTTGCAGACCTCTTTACGGGTTGCAGCTGGCCATCACAAGGTCTTGTGCATCTGCTAGTGTGGTCAGTATTCTCCATATTCACCCAATCCTTAAACTGTGAGTAATTGGTGGTCTAAAGCCTTGTAGTCTGGGGGTGTTCACGCATGTCTAGAGTCAAGCAAAGTAGAAGTGGTTATCTAGCTTGAACAAGCATCATTCCTTCCATTCATCCATTTGCAACAATAAGTTGAATTTGTAATGTTCCCGAGCATCTCTGAGCTACAACCTAGGAGAGTCTCTTGGGGTGATAACATTAATTGGTGTCGTTGCCGAGGAGAGGAGATTGAAGTACAACTTCCCTCGGAGAGCGACACAGTTCCAGCTTTGATGATAGATAAAGCCTAAACACATTTATGGTTGTAATCATCTATCTGGAGACTCTACTGGAGGACCAACCTAGTGGCGACTCCACTTCATAGTTCTGGCTCAGTTTGTGAGGCATACCTGGAGAAATCCTCAGAAATCACTAACTGGCCTAGTGCCTGACCCTAAGAAGATTGTTAAGCAGAAGAAAACATCATTGAAAGGAGCATCAGGACCAGATAAGCCTAAAAATCCTTAGGTATCTCTACAAGAGGGGCCTATAGTTGAGAATCTACAGTTTGAAGATATAGAGCCTAGCATTGTTAGTTGAGAAATACCCTCAGAGATTCATAGAGCTCCTTGTTCATTTAGTTCCCCTTTGGATCTTAGTCCAAAGAAAGCCTCCCATATAGTCCATTATATTCCTTTGTCTCTGTCATCTATTTCATTGCTTCCTACCATCCAATCTGCCAGTATCCTTCCACCTACCCCGGTCATGGCAGGCCAACAAGCACCCACGAAGATGGAAAGAATCATAGCTGCTAGGTATGGACCCTTGGTCTTGCCTATTCCTTTGAATGCCATGCCTGCAGGAGAATACCAGAAATACATGCCTAAATTCACTGGTACAGAGGGGGTAATAGTTGAAGAACACCTTGAGTCTTTTTATAGTTATGCTGATAACCTAGACATTAGTGAGGACGATGTTTGGATGAGAGTTGTTTGTCCATAGCCTTGATGGAGAGGCTAGAAATTGGTTCAGAGAACTGGCCCCTAGGTCTATTGCTGACATTGAAGCCTTAGATGATGCATTTTTCAAGCACTGGGGAGATAAAAACGACTTTCTATATTACCATACCGAGTTTGGAAACCTCAAGAGGGAAAATGGGGAATCATTGCCTGATTTTAATAAAAGATTCAATCGTATGTATAGTAAAATACCAGTTGAAGTAAAGCCTACTCCCACCTCTACAAAAATTGCCTATGCCGGTGCTTTTGACTTTGATTTCTACCTGCTTTTAAGATAAAGAAGGTGTGCTACTCTAGCTGAAATGCAGGATGCAGCCCTAGAGGTGGAATCTAATATTATGGCTATAGAAATGCTCAAAAGTCATGTTGATAGAAGGAGGCAGAGAGGTGAGGCTTCTTCTTCGTCTACTTCCTCTTCAGAACCTAAGTTACACAAATTGACTAAAATGATAGAGTCATTAGCTACCAAGATATCTAAGCTGAAGGTTGAGCAGAACTCAGGAAAAACAAGGTTTCCAAGCACATTTGCTCCAAGAAACCCAAATCAATTCAGAAGGGAAAATGAGCAATTGCAAATCATTCATAGGGGTAAAGAATAAAATGAAGAACAAAGTGTTAAAGCTCCCTTCCAAAATGTAGTAATGGAGGAGGAGCAGTTTGAAGAGGAGGATGAGATTCATCGTATGGAAGATAAAGGTAGTGTTTCCTTTTTTACCTTGGCTGCCTATGAAGAATCATTGCTACAGGACCAAAACAATCAATGGTGGGACAGAGAGGCTGTTCTACAGACTAATGAACAGCAAAGATACAATTTGAGGTCAAGAGAAAACAATGTCAAGGAGAATCCTACCCAAAAAGTTGTTGTCTCAACAGAGCAACAGAATACCAGATAAAAAATACCAACAACTGACCCAGTCATCCTCAAAGCACTAGCTCAAGAGGTAAGAGGTCTTGAGAAGTACCCTTCCCCTTTCATCTTTGAATCAGAAGTCCAGAAGTTAAAAATATCTGTGCCTCTAATAGAACTAGCAAAGAGTGAAGTTTTCAGAAAGCCTATCCTTGATTCTCTTGAGCTGAAAGCCATACAAGACCCCACCAACTATGTCAATTTGCAAGATGATAGCCTACAGTTGTGCTTAGCCTGATGACTGAACTTGCTGATGATAATTCTCCATCATTTTATGTCTCCTTGACCATTCATGACAAAATTCTCCACAATTTCCTGCTAGACACAGGGGCCAGCCACAATCTGATGCCAAAAGTTGTCATGGAAGAGTTAGGCCTTGATATCACCAGACCATATCATGATCTATTCTCCTTTGATTCAAGAAAGGTGAAATTTCTGGGATTGATCAAAGATTTAGCTATTACCCTAGCTCAGCTGCCCATGAAGAGCATGGTGATGGACATTGTGGTAGCAGATGTCCCTCCTAAGTTTGGCATGCTGCTGTCCAGAGGATGGATTAAGAGATTAGTTAGGACATTACAAAATGATTTATCTTATGCCATTGTCCCAGTCTTTGGAGGAGAAAGCAGGAGATTGTATAGAGAAGCACAGCTAGCATACATCATCAGTGATGAGAAAAATATGTCCAATCATCCCATTATTGTTATGGACACTGACTTTGGAACATGTATTCTCCAAATTGAAGAGTCTCAGAAGGCCTCAATGTAGATTAAGAAACCAATAAATCAGGCCGAGGAAGAGCAAGGAAGTCAGGTTTGGGAGATGTTCTTTGATGGAGCATGTTCAAGGGAGACTGCAGGAGCAGGGGTGGTGATGATTTCTCCAAAACAAGAAAGCACACATCTATATTTCAAGCTGGATTTCTATGTCACCAACATTATAGCAAAGTATGAGGCTCTGATATTGGGTCTTAACGTAGCAAAAGACAGAGGAATCAAAAACATAAAGGTGTTTGGAGATGCTGATCTTATCATTCAGCAAGTGAACAAAACCTTTCAAGCAAAGCGCCCAAGGCTGAAAGCATATAGAGATGAGGTATGGAGACTCAAAGATTATTTTGATAATTTTTGTATCTCATATATCCCTAGAGTTAAAAATCAGCTTTCCAATTCCCTTGTTGTGTCTGCTAGCATGTTTATCCCTCCCACGCCTCCCAGACTAGTCTATGAAGTCCAAATGAAATACAAACCGTCCTTGCCTAATAATGTCCAGCATTGGAAATTTTTTGAGGATGATGATGAGGTAAATTGATTTCTTCAAGTCATTGATGAATTCTTAGAAATGAAAATTGACCAAGAGAATGAAGCCTTGCAAGAAAGCCCCCAATCCCAGCTTAAAAACAAAATTGGTAAAGATAGCATTATCCAACTGCCTAGTAATCAGATACCTAAAGGTCTAGTTCCCTTAGAGAAGCTATTTGACCAAAATGATGTGCCTTATAAGGCTGCCCAAAAATAAGATCAAGTTGTAGTCTGTAGGCATAATATAGGGAGTCCAGATCTTCCAAGATATATAAATTTTTCTACCCATCTATCTACTAACCAGAGTTCTGAGTACTGCAATCTAATGAAGAAATTTGTTGATGTTTTTGCCTGGGAATATAGTGACCTGAAAACATATGACAAAAATATCATCCAGCATAAAATCCCTTTGGAGAAAGACACCATCCATTTCAAGAAGAAGCTAAGACCAATAAATCCTTTGCTCCTCACTCTGATTGAAAAAGAAATCAAAAAACTATTGGCTGCCAAAATCATAGTCCCTCTCAGATATTCAAAATGGGTAGCCAATTTGGTAGTGGTAAGGAAGAAAAGTGGAGAAATCAGGCTTTGCATTGATTTTAGAAACTTAAACAAATGATCTAAGAAGGAAAATTATCCTCTACCCAAAATGGAGCATTTGCTGTAGAAGGTCTCAGGAGCCAAAGTGTTGTCTTTCCTGGATGGATTTTCAGGGTATAATCAAGTTGTTGTACATCCAGATGACCAAAAGAAGACTGCATTCACCACTCCTTGGGGCACTTTTATGTATTCTGTAGAAATTTTGAATAATATGACACTTATTCACAGAGATTATCCTGATTATACACTATTTGCAGAATGCATGCATAATACATAACCTCCTCTACGTTGATCATCAATTTACAGAATTAAAGAAACAATCGCATTAGCACATTGAAACATCAATCACACATATCAACACAGTATGTACCAGGGAAAGCATACAGCTGAAAACCCCTCGACTATCTGTATATTATATTGATTGAGAACATGTAACAATACATAGTACAATACTCCTCGCAAGTACTCAGTACTATCTCCACCTGTTACACACAAACTAGCTCAGATCTGAATCAGTCACAGGTTCAAATCTCCTCTGCTGCTTGCCTACCTCCACTGCGCAATCCTGCATGAGAATAGATGAGAATGCTTGATCCAAACTTGTATTTCCCTTGTCTATACCACGTAATCCTCATTGGCAATACTCAATCCAGGCATGTGCAAATCTCACGCACAACTATAGTCACAACTGACAGCTGTCTTGCCCTTTTACTCACCTCTAACACTTGTCTCCACTGAACTATCCATGCACTGAGTTAACTTATGTATTCTTTAGTTGATTTATGAGTTAATAATTAGTGAATTAATTAATAATTAATTAACACCACTCATCACTAGTGTATTTGGCAGTTAGACTAAATACAACTAGTTCAACTAAGTCAAACTAAACACAACTCCATCAACTCCACCAAAACTCAATCACTTGAGTTCTAATTGAAGTCCTTCATGCAATAGCTCAACTAACCCATAAGAAAAGCATATTTCCTTCTGGCAGTTGCATGTACCACATCCGTATCTCGAACTGAAGTGCTGCAAGAGGATAAGATAATGTTTATAGTCCAAATATTATTAAGAGCTAATAATATTCGATTGTTCTATATTTAGACTAGTAGTCTAAAAATAGACTCCACCCATATGTCTAAAAATAGAAGTCCATCTATTTTTACCAACATGACCAATCATCCACAAATATCATCCTGCAACTCATAGACCATGATCCATATGTCTAAAAATAGACTTTGCGCCAAAAATAGCCTGCGGGCACACTTAGTGAAGGCGACTTTTTTTCACTAAGCTCCATCATCTTGTTGCATTTTCAACACTCCCTCTCAACAAGATATGGATTATTTGCAACCCCTATCCTATAACTCTGGAATGGTCTACATGCAACACATCTACCGAGTCCACTCGCTCCAACAACACTTGGAACAAAAACACTCCCAACTGACCCCTCTGTTGGGCTAGGAACATACTCTGATGCTGAAGCTCTACCTACTGCTAACAAGTGCTCCCTCCCTGACATCTGCGCTATTGCAACATATCCATGCATCTCGCACCATTGCACACCTCTCTGTGCCACCTAGCACTGTGCAAAACACTTGTGCCTCTCGTATTGCTGCAACCTACTAGCTATGCAATGTCCTGGGATTCCCTGCACTGTTGCTCTCTTTGCCACTCCATCCACATCTATCTCTACCCAATCAGTCTATTCCTACTACTCCACATCGGGGCTCCTGTAGCAAGGTCTCATCCAAGAGGTTGGGTACCTCAAGGATCCTGCCCCTCCTCCTTGGAACGATCACTCTATATTGCCCCACCTCCTACCTGGAGGTATGGCTACATGTGATCCCTCAGCCCACCTGGCTTGAAGTTTCCCCCTACTGGAGGTCTGT
>APFE031305381.1:0-14482 GCA_000404065.3 Pinus taeda
AAGCATTTTCATCACTTTTATTTTTGAGCTTCCATAAGCCCTCCTTATCCTATGTGTGTTCCTGTAGCCACCTGGATCAGCCATGGCAATTGAATGCAGGACCAGATCATCTATCGCGCATTGAAGTAGGCGAGGAGCCTCCCAATTTGGAGGAAGGGTTGTGTGATGCATGGCTCTTTGTGGTGCATGTAGCAGACAATCGTTTTAGAGAAATAATACACTTTCTAACTTCAGGAACAGCTCCTGAAGGGTACACCAACCAACAAAAGAAGAAATTGTTGGTGTGCGCGGCATATTTTTCTCTTATTGCAGGTTACTTGTATAAGATGGGAGCAGATGAGATGTTGCGACGTTATGTGCGTAAGTTTGAACGAAGCATCATCCTAGTCGAAGCTCATGGAGAGGTAGTCAGAGGACATTATGCAGGAAAAGAAAAATCACAAAAGATTTTACACGCTGGGTTGTGGCGGCCGACACTTCATAAGGATTCCAAAGCTTATTATAGGGCATGTGATGCATGTCAGAGGATGGGGCAGGCCATCGTGGAGGGATGAGCTGCCTCTGAATCCACAGAGGTCATTACAGCCATTTGATAATTGGGAAATTGATTTTGTAGGATCAATTTAGCCTCTAGGAAAGAAGACGGGTCCAAGAAAAGAGATGAAAATGTGAACAAAATAATGGGGGCAAGAATAGACATAAAATTAGATAAAGGGTGGACACAACACAAGTAGATGCAAAACAAGACAAAGAAATTAACACAAAATTGGATGAAAAAGTAGATGCAATAGTTGATGCAAACTTGGACACAAAATAGGATGCAAACATCGATGAAAAAGTGGAAGAAAACATGGGTGCTATAGTAGGCATAAAACTTAGCATGAATTTTGGTGAAACAAATGTGGATACAACAATGAATGCAAAAACGTCACAAACTTAAATGAAAAAAGGAGGCAAACTTTGATGGAAAAAGGGATGTAAACATGGACCAAACATGGATGCAATAGTGGACACAAAATTAGATGCAAAATTGGATGCATCAGAAGTGGATGTAAAAGTTGATGAAAAATGGGATGCAAAAACATAAACAATATTTGATGAAAACTTGGACACAAAAAAGGATGAAAATTTGGATGTGAAAGTGGAAGAAAATGTGGGTTGCAATGATAGGCACAAGATATGGCACAAATTGTGACACAACAAAAGTGGATGAGAAAGTGGATGTAATAACAGACACAAGAAAATATGCAAGACGAGATGCAATAAGGGATGTAAAAATGGATGCAAACATGGGTGCAACAGGAGAAATAAATTTGGATGAAAAATATCAATGAAATGGAAGTAGATACAAAATAAGATACAAAATGAGACACAAAACCCAACAAAAAATTGGATGCAAAAATAGATGCAATATTTTATGCAACAGAGGATGCGGAGATGGACGAAAAATTGGAAGCAAATGGCACAAATTGTGTCACAAAAAAAGTGATGTAATGATGGATGAAAAAAAGAAGCAAATGAAGATGAAAAAGGGATGCAAAAGTGGGTGTAAACATGGGTGCAACAATGGATGCAAAATGGGATGCAAAATTTGATGCAACAAAATTCAATGAAAAAGTAGATGCAATATGAGACACAAAACCTAATGCAAACCTTGACGCAAAAGTGGATACAAAAAGGGATGAAAAAATAGATGTAAAAGTCGAGGAAAACCTATATGTATATGAGGATGAAATCATGGATGCAAGTTTAGAAGTTAAAAAGGGTTCAAAGGGAGGTGCCAAACTAGGTGCAAATTATGGCACAAGAAAAATGGATGCAATAGTGGACACAATAACAGATGAAAAAGAGGATGTAAATATGGATGCAAAACAAGATGTAAAAGTGGATGAAACAAAATTAGATGCAAAACTAGACACAAACCTCGATGCAAAACTTGGTGCAAAGGGGATGCAAAAAATGATGCAAAAATGGATGCAAAAAATGATTTAAAAAATGATGCAAAAGAGGATGCAAGAGATGATGCAAATGTTGATGCAAGTGTAGGCGCAAAAAATGGATGCAATAGAAGATGCAAAAGTTGGTGAAACAAAATTAAGTGCCAAATTTGATGCAAAACATGGTGTAAAGGATGGCACAAAAGTTGTTATAAAACCTGGTGTAAAATCTGGTGCAAAACCTATTACAATACATGGTGTTAAACTTGGTATAAAACTTGGTTCAAAACTCGGTGCAATCTTTGCATCAATTTTTGCACCATATTTGATAAATGGACACAAATATCACCAAAAATGGGCTCTAGATGCAAAACAGGAAGCAAAAAGAGATGTTAATCACAGGGTTTTGTTGTAGTGCCATCCAAGTAAACAAGAACGAAGACCCATGATGGAATTTGCAATCCATATAAGTATGGCGCATGAGATATTAGAATAATAATCACTCTTGTTCATATTTTGACTTTGTACATGATATTAATGATGTTCATTGTTCCTTACTCGGCAAACGGTAGGAGTCGAAAAGGTTTAGGTAAATAATAATGATAGTCATTAAATTGTTGTAGGTTCTAAGAATGTCTGAGTGTATAATTTTCATAAGTCGAATGTAATGATCAAGCTCATTTGATGAGTCTTCATATTTTTGACATGGTGCCGGAGCCTAGCTTGTGAGGGCTCAGTGGTGTGTGGTGTGAAGACTACTGAGGAGCACAGTCAAAGCGCTGTTGTGAATAGAAGCACTAATGTATTTTTGTTTGCAAGTTTTTGCAGTTGCGGTGTGTCACTATGTGGAGGTGGCACATACCTCTTGTTGTAGTGTTGACGAATATGTGATTGTCATCTTGCCAGAGAAATGGTTGATTTTTTTAATCCTTTTGAATGATGTGATTGCTAAGTTGATTTCATCTAGTGTAGAGTTATCTACTGTTGTTTTCGTTGGGTGTTGATGCCCTTGTGGAACATATTAAAAACTACTATCATGATTATTGAGTGGTCTACAGAGCTGACTCATGAGATTCAAACTTGTGTATAAGCGATGTTGAGGCCATTGTGCTTTCAGATCGTTCTTAAAAAATACAAAATGTGGAGAAGCATGGTAGCTCTACTGTGTGATGAGTGGAGTTTTTTTTGCGTTGGTGTGGAGCCATAGTGTGTGGGCTTGGTGGCGTGAAGTGGCATATATACTTTTGTGAGTTTGATCTGGTTCGAGATGAATCGACCGATGTTGGAAGCGGAGGGCTGAGGCCGTGAACATTTGTAAGAACTTATCAAATAAATGTCAACTATTGTACCACGAGGATATTGCATCCGTGTTGAGAAATGTGGCTGGAAGAATTTGATAGTGTTTCTGATTATGTGACTTCAATTCTTAGTGGCAGGCACTATGAAAATGCGACCAACATATCAAAGATTTCTACAAGTGCTACAATGAGCATGGAGCCAGCCAACCAGTGAAAATCATTTTGGAAACTCATAGTTTGTTGAGCATTTGTTGGTGCCTCCTAATGTGTTGGTCGCAGAGTTGGAAATGTCAAGGTCAAGGACTGAGATTGATGCTTTATTGTGATTGTTGTGTGCATTATTTTTAAGTTACATTGCTTATTTCCTGAATGCGTATCAATGCTAAGGGTGCGCAAGTTGAATGATTTTGGAGTTTGTAGAGGCACATGTAGTGGCTAACGAAGCTTGAGGAGCGACTGTAAGGCTGTGGCAAGAACTGTGTGAAGAGTCATGTGTTTTGGGAATTATATTGAGCCACCTAAAGCCATCGCTGGAGCATTCGACGTTGGACATTGTTGACTGTGTGGGTATGGACGGTAGAGAGTGTGAGAGGAAGATTGCAGCGTTGTGGAGTTTCCTATGGAGACCATCGTCAGAATTCTTGCATTAAGTTTGAGGAACTGTTTGATCATTGTTGGGAATATTTTCCTTAATATTGAATCAAGTAAGGACTCTGGATTCTGGACATGGATTTGAAGACCATGGATATTCTCATCTTTTAGAGAAAATGACAGGCATCAATGAGAGGTTTTATCTTGTCTCATGTTTTAGAGGGGAAATAAGCTCTTCGTGTAATGATGTGAGTTCTATTTTCTGATAGTGAAGGACAACCTTTGCGACAGGGTTCAATTGTTGATTCTTTTGGAAACAATTCTATTGATGTGTGCCCCATTGGAAAAGGCAATGGATTTGGCATGTCTTATTTAGTAGTTGCTTAAAATACTTTAGGAATAGGTCAGATCCTAGCATAATTGACAAGATGAAATGTTTCGGTCAAAGGCAGAGGCATTTAATGAAACTGTTGGACGAAGTGAGTAGTCTTCTACGTGAGAACAAGTGAGGCAGTTGAAGACTCTACGTTGTGTGGAGATGTTGATTAGACAAATTATGGTTGATTCATATGGTGAAGTTTGTTGATCATTGCTTGTTCGTTGTCTATTAATAATTGTCTATTGTGAAGAAATATTTCATTTAATACTCCGAAATTTCTAAAATCTTGTAACTGAGTGGTATGTGGAGCCATGTGAAGGAGGCAGTGAGTGATATTCGATGCAACATTTGGGAAAAGATAAAAGGCAACCCGACAATACCTAATCAGATAGAAGTTGTATCAAGTGAAGTTCACGACATAAGTGTAGTAGAGCCCATCGAAGGTGGCCTTCAATGTGAGAGAGTTGGCTAGTGGTTGTGGTCGTCAGGCATTCAAGCAAGTGGAAAAAGGGTCAATCCAAGTTGGAGGTCGAAAGCATTGTGGAGCTACAAATTGAAAAGTGAATGTTGTGCAGTTTGAAGTTGTGTGCTTGTCTGCCAGGTAATGATTATGAGTGTGTTTTTAACCACTTTGTTGTGAGTGATTTTCCTAGAACAGTGAGAGTGGAGGCCCGTGTTGAGTGGAGGCTCGTGTGAACTGAGTCAATTGAGACTAGCATTTGACTTCCTTGAAATTTGAGTCTGAAGAGGGGAATATAGTGTAATAGTAGAGAGTCATGAGGTTTCATAGTACGAGAGAGTCTACACTAGTGTTTGAAGCTGTGAGGAGCATGCAAGAAAAGTGATGGGTAAACAAAGGAGACTCAAACAATTTCAGAGAGAACTGAAACAGATAAGGAGAAAGAATCGTATGGAAGAAGGTGCAAAAAAATATAAAATGTTTGCAACAAAAGAACCCATACTTGAGGATCAAATTGCAGATTTGGATCGGCCAGAAAAAAATGAAGACACTAGTGCGATATTGAAGCGAATAATGCCAATTTTGTCATTGTTATGAGGTAAAAATTTTAAAATTTGGGAAATCAAAATGGAGGGACTGGTTGGTTCAGTAAATTTATGGCAATTTGTTTAAGAAACTTTGATAAATGCCCATGATAAGAGTAGAGGTGCAGTAGCATTGCTTCTCATGATATCAACTCTAGATGAAAACATTTTGTCTAGTATTTTGTATGAATTTGGTGAAATATGTGATGCAAAAATGTTTTGGGAGATTCTTGAAATGAAGTGGAGTGAGAAAGATGAAGTTGATGAAAATGTTGTTGATAATGATGAGTGTCCTTTTAGTTTCATAATTCATTGTGAAACTGAAGATGACATCATTGAAGCTGCAATGATGGATGATGAATGCGTTCCTGTAAATGACATTGAAAGATGTGAGGATAAAAAAACAACCATTGATATAGAATCTAAATATTTTTATGAAGAAAGTCTCTCCGATGCAGAGACATATGAAGTCAAATTTGATGAGAATTATGTATCTCATAAAGAGTGGTTCAATTTGATGCATGAAAAACATCTTATTAATGAGTTGTTGTTTGGTGAGAAGAGATGCCACCTCCATACACAAATCAAATGCACGATAACATGTTTGCAACAACAAAATTTATTAAAGAGGTTGAAGACATGAAATAACCAACTATGACAACAGAGAAAGATGAAGGAAGAAATCTCTCTTAAAAGAGTAGGATGACAAGAATCAGTATGGTTCTTTTTATGATCTTTTATATAAATCTAACATTTCTTTTAAGTGTGCATATATTGAGAGTCGGGAAAAAAGAAATAAAACTTGAAGAAATTGAAAGTATTAAGGACAATTATAAGTCCCAAGAACTCACAACAATGTTGAATACAAAAAATGTTAGCCCGCAATCAAGATCAAGAGTTCAAGTGTTCCACTATCTTATGGCAAGAAAAGTGAAAATGCAACTGCACTAGCAAATGAACAAGCATGGACCCTTTAGCAAGAAGGCAAAAATGAAATGTTTCATTGTAAGACTAGTTGAGACTTTGCCTATTAGGCAAGTTAAAATATAAGTCATGATTAAAGAAAAGTGTTATAATTAAATAGATGCTATATTTCGGCTAAATAGATGCTATTAATGATGTTCACTATTGCTTAGTTCGTGGCAGGCAATTGTCCGCAAGGTTTGGATAAACAATAATGATAATCAGTAAATTATTGTAGCTTCTACAACCGTCTTCGTGTTTAAATTGTCATAAATTGAATGCACTGACCAAACTCATTTGATCCATCTTCATATTTCTGATATGAGCAAGACCATTATCCATTAGAGCACTAAAATAACGAATACATATGACGAAATCTGCCATGATAATGCTCCATACTTGTTGAATGTCCAAAATCTACAATCCACATTTAAAAAATACCAATTCAAAAAAATCAGAATAAGTGTTATATTAAACACTCATTATGCAATGTGATGATTGTATACGTGGGGATGCTATCGTGTTTGTTGCATTAAATTAATAACGATTCGTGTGTGGACCAATATAGATGAACCATATATACATATATATTGAGAGCTTTGTATCAACGTGATTTACTAGTTCTAAGAGTTAACCAATATAGATAGATAACTACGTTAAATTTGTATGTGCAGATCTTTTTACCTTGCTCTTTTATTCATTCTCATTGTTTAACTAATATAACTGAACGATAAAGCAATATTGGTCTGAGCATATCTTTGTATTTCTATGCTTTATGCTCTATCTTCTAATCTTTATAAGTTTACTAAATATCAAATATAATCTATATTATTATAAATTTGCAATAATAAATTAATCAAATTATAATTATTTATTATAATAACCATGAAAAATAAATAAATTTGTTTTTATTGAAAAATTAAGTAAGTAAATAAAATTCGTCATTCAAATCATATTTCAATCTTGTTACAATATTCTGTATTTTAATCTATGTTAATATATATTGTTGCAAGTAACACGACTGGCCTGGGACAAGGAGAATATAACCACTATGGCGTTAACCATATGACAGTCAACACAACTTCGGTTTCAGGGGACACAGTCACAGCATTCACAGTCGCAGTGTTAAAAAAATAATGGTGCTTTGATACCAACGACATACATACTAGTGTTGCCACCACCAATACATACCCTAAGAACACAATCACAACAACATGGGGTTCACGGTCACAGCGCCTGGGCAGACGCACCAGCTCACCGCTCTGGCTTCAATGCACCATCTTCACTTTACCAGCCACACGATGCAAGGACACAGATGAATAACACAGTGGCCAGAACGCTGAGAGAGAGGGGAGCGGGTAGCAGAGAGATTTGAATGGCAGAACAGAGGTGTCAGTCTGCAGAATATAGGCAGGATAGAGGCAGAGAAGAAGTTACAAGGCAAGAAGAGAACCAAAAATAGAGACTGTAGTTGTTATGCTTTGATACCATGTTAGGTCAGGAGATAACTCCTCAAAAAAATTATGTTTTTGCATTAAGATGTTAGGCCAGGAAATAACTCTTCAAAAAAATTATGTTTTTGCATTAAGATGATTCATAGATAGATAAGTAAAGAGACTCTTGAACTTCATCTCTCAATTTTTCTTCATATTCCTATTCTCCATTATTTACCTATATTCCCATCCCAATAATTAAATTTCAACATTCTTAATATAAATAATTTTATTTTTTATTATATAATTTTTAAAATTTTGATCATTATATTAAACCATAAAACCCCTTTTAACATCAATACAAACTCGATCGAACGGTCTAAACAATGCCTTTTGATAATAGGGAAACCATATTAAATCCGTGAAATCATGAGCCCTTTGATGAAAAGGAAACCATATTGAATTTGAGAAATCATCATTCAATTAGAAAATTAGTAGCCAAGAATAAACATTAGAAAATTAACTTACCAACTGTGATGACTCTCATTCAATTCTGTTTAACGGTATTTGGGAAGAAAAATGCCTCGTGAGTCATGATCGACATTTTGATGTACTTTGTGTGCTTGCACTTTCATATTTGATAATCTAACTATGAGGTTTTCAGGGCTGACTCCATGACTTCTTATGGTGGGGTCCGACCCAACCAGAAAATCTCCTTGATCTTGATCACATTGATTTTAATTCAGAAAAAAGAAATCATTGAAAAGTATTTTTAAATTTCACAAGAACAACCATTATCTAATTTACTTAAATAGTCCGTGCACGTGACTTAATTGCCTTTTGCTTTCTTTCGAAGCCAAGCTTTCATACCATCGAAAATCAAAATCCACAGGTCTACTAAGATCGCCTTGCTGGCCTCTTTGCTTCTATTATCTTTTAAATTATTTCATAACTCTCAATTTTTCTGAGATTCAGTGCACATAATATTTATTATTGTCAGTCGTGTCAGTGCACATGATATTTATTACTGTCTGTTGTTTAATATGATGTTATCCAGATGTAATTATTTTATATGGCTGAAATTTTCTTACAGTTATTCAATCATTATTTTATTTGAAATTATCGGTCGATCGTTTGATATAATGTTACCAAAATGTTCAGTGGGAAACTAATTTATCGTCAGGAACCAATAGAGTGGCAGTTGCAAAACCATTCAAACAATCTGAACTTATCTTGATTATATCTTGAAACCTGAGGTTATGTTAACTCTAGATGGGCATTCAATTTATAAAGATGGTTCAAAATAGAATTTGCAATCCACAAAAAGATATGTGTGTAAGAAAATTGTTTATTGTAGATTTCTACTTTATTTATCTTCATTGTAGATCGGGACATCCAAATAAAGGGAATGGATACTGGGATTCGCAATTCACATGAGTATGGTGCATTACGATATCCCTTATCTTGATTATATCTAATCTCCATTCAAATAAAGAAGACCGAAGACCCATGATGGAATCTGCAATCCATATAAGTATGGTGCATGAGCTGTTAGAATATTTGTGATCAAACTCATTTGATGAAACTTCATATTTGTGATATGAACAAGTCCATTATCCATTAGAGTAACCAAATAAGGAATACAGATGACGGAATCTGCAATGATAATCCTCCATACTTGTTGAATGTCCAAAATCTGCAATCCACATTTAAAAAAATACCAATTCAAGAAAATCAGAATAAGCGTTACATTAAACGATCATTTCGATCATTATGCAACTGTCGTTGAGTAGCATAGACGAAAAAAATAGTGATGTTTGTATACGTGGGGCATGCTATCGAATTTGTTGCATTAAACAATGATTCCAGTGTGAACCAATATAGATAAAACATATATGGAGAGTTGTGTATCAACGTGTTTAAGTAGTTTTGAGTTAACTGATATAGATATTAAAGAACACTGTATATTTTTATGTGCAGATCTTTTTACCTTGGTCTTTTATTGATTCTCATTTTTAACCAGATCTTTTTACCTTGGTCTTTTATTGATTCTCATTTTTAACCAATAAAGGTAAGCCATAAAGCAATATTGGTCTGAGCATATCTTTGTATTTCTGTCTTTTATGCTCTCATGTTCAAATTTGTTTATAACTTTACAACACATATTGTTTTCCCCTTGTCTGTAGTATACATATGATTTTAATATTATTGTATAGGGTTATATTCGCAGAGAGAAATGATACAAGATTTTACTTTAAGAAACAAATATGGAACTCTTGAGATTCAAATTGAAGAACGAGGACTGAAGTCTACAGTCTACTGCCTGGATCAAATCTAAAATAAATGTAAGCTAGACGAGGATCTAGCTTTTGCTTTTTTTAAAAAAAATATTATCTTTAATTAAAAAAAATGATTATCTTTTATTAAAAAAAATGATTACAAGAGCTTATTTTAGATATATATCTTCCACAAAAAACTTGTCACTTGATTAACACTTACATTAATAAAAACTTAGTGCAAAATCCTACTAACCTCTCATATCCTTATTATCCTCTTAAGATTTTACTTTATAAATTTATTAGCAAATTTTTATCTCTAGTGCTACTTTGTCCCCATTACAAGATTACAATAGTACTTTCATTTATTAGTGCCCCTGCTGAAAGCATGAAAGTAAATCAAACCTGTTTATGCTACAATGCTCCTTTTTTATAGCATCTCTGCAACCCCATTATCTTCCCCTTACACATGCTTATATGTAATCTGTCAAAAGTTCTGCTCTAGATTTTGGATAAGCCTCATTCATGCAAAAAGATTGATAGGATTGAATAGAGTGAATCCCTATACCATTCAATGACACTTTTTTAGTCTCCGAATATCTTTCTGGACTCAATACCTAACCATTTTACACACAGTAGTGTCCCCCATAATGTTATGATTTCTGCCAAATTATTTGTACGACTTTCTCTTTCCCACCAAAAGTGATAAAACCTACAAAATTCCATTACAATATATGCTCAACATCCACATTTCTTTGTAAACGCTCCCATAAAAAAAAACCTATATAAATATACTTGAGATTACCTCTGTAAACTTTTCTAATACTTAATCCAAACTCCCCATAGCATGTAACCATCTTAATAATAGTTGTCGTGATCTCTGGTAAAGCATGTTATATATGCAACTCTGACAACCTAACAACTTAGTGTTTGACGAAAGAACTCGTGAAAAAAACCCTCAAATCCATCTCAATCCATCTCAAGGTGCAACAGTGTTTGACCTCTCAGCCTCGGGCCCAGGCCGTTGATCGCCGCTCCATGACTCATTCCAGGGGGCCTATTCCAGTAGAAGTTCGTGGCTCATTTCAAGGAGGCTATTGTAGAAAAAGTTCATGTCTCATTTCATGGAGGCTAATCAAGAAAACGTGCATAGTTACAGTCACATAGATTCATTCCAAATCATCAAAATTTGATGGGTGTCATAACTAAGGTTAATCCCTTCAAGGTTAAACAAAAATTCACGCAAATTTTGTTAATTCTTTGTTTTATGATTAATGTACAAGAATGCAAATTTCACTAATTATTTGTTTTATGATTAATGTACAGACATGCTAGTTTCTATATTAAACTACATACCAAATCACAATTTGGAATACATATCCACGTGAAGCCTGTATAAATAGTTTGAAAGTCTATTCTTGATTTTAGTTTGAAAGTCTATTCTTGATTTTTTTTTCTTTTTTCAAGTAATTCATCTACCAAAATGTTTACTTATTATTTGAATTTTCTGCGTAATGTTTCATCTCATATAATTTTGAAATATATATTTATAATTTATTTTAATATAAAATTTAATTTATATAAATTAAAAATATATTTTAAAATAGATTTTAAATTTATATAAATTAAAATTAAATTGGTACCATAATTCTATTTTATTTTTTTAAATTAATTCTAAGAGATTAATTTTTCATATTAAACTATAAAACACGTCTTATATAATAAATATCAAATATAATTTATATTAATATAAATTTTCAATAATAAATTAATTAAATTACAATTTACAATGGATTATTATAACAATGTTTTCAATAATAAATATATTAAATTACAATCGATTATTATAATAACGATGACAAAAAATAATTAATTTTTATTGAAAAGTTAAGTGAATAAAATTCTTCATTCAAATCATATTTCAATCTTGTTACAATATTCTTTAAATTTATTTTAAGTTCATCATGGTTTTGATCTCAAGTTAAGTTATACGTGTGGAATTCCATACCACTTCACAGCCTACCGCACAATCATAATTCCTGCAACAATTCGACAACATACTCACAATCTCCTGTTGGCTAAAAATGCAATTCCAGGACATCCAATGTTACATAGAAAGTAAAAAACGCATATTTAAAATACACTTATATTAAAAAGAAACCGTCCGTAGTTACAACGTTAAAGTGACGACGACTTTATTTCTTTCCCAATATAACAATACGTATCACATCACAAGTGATAATTGCTTCTGGGAGGCGTGAAATGGGCACTCTCAGTTCGACGTCGAAACCGAAGGCAGTCGGAACCCTCATTAAAATCTAAAATCTTGTTGGGAGTGTAACCACTCTGATTCTCGTTATGTTGATGGTTGTTATAGGTGCGATGATTGAATCCGATGACCGGGTACCCCGTGAAGCCTCTAATTTCGTCGTTCCAAAACCCGCTGCCGTTAAACGTCAGTTGCTTAATTTCTTCTCCCATTAAAGAGCACAACCGGCCAGAATCTTCTGTAGATTGGATTATGCCATCTGCAAGTATGCAATTCTTATAGTTAGAAAACTAATATAAATTAAATGTCAATATCACATTACCCAATATAACATGCTGATATAACATATAATTTAATTAATTAAAAGCAAACTAATAATTATTATGGATAACTAAATTAAAATTATAAAAAATTAAAAAAAATAATCTTAATAATAAATAACAAATTAAAATTATAAAAATTTATTAAAAAAAAATTCTAAATAATAAATAGTTAATTACTAATAACTAGAAAACCTATAATAAAATAAAATAAACATGTGTATCCACATAATTACTCTTAAACAAACTCATAAGATGAAATAAATATGTTTATCCGCATCATTATTCTTAAATAAACACGTGAGATGTGAGATGGAAGATAGAGATCACTTTCAAGAATCCAACCATAGTACAAAAATAAATAAAACTATAAAACAAACAAGTGGGAAATCTGTAAATACTTACTCAGATGATCAGAATATTCAAGGCTGGCTACGCTAGATGGAAAATGCCCAATTGCAACGTTGAGGCCGTCACCGGGAACTTCAACAGAAACTCGATCGAATGGTCTAAACAGCGCCTTTTGTCGAAAGGGAAACCAGAATAAATCTGCGAAATCATGAGCCCTGAGGAAATGGGCCGCTTCGTTTTGAAGCTCCTTATCATCGCTTAGATTCGGCATACTTAAAGAACGCTTGAACATGGGTTGCAGAGCGAAGGTGACTTGCGAGATTACTCCCAGCGTTCCCAGAGATAATCTCGCAGCGTTGCGCTCATCTTCATCTGTTTCAGTACTCAAGCTCATGACTTTGCTGTACCCCTCTGATGGAGATGCAGGCACCACCAATCTCATACCCACCACATATTCATAAACACCGCTCCCGTAGAAACAACGCCCGCCGCAGAGACTCCGTTCCAGTAAATCATGGCGGGAAGAGCCAGGCCTTCCTTCGCTGCTTCCTCCATAACGTCTCTCATTCCAGTAAATCATGGCGGGAAGAGCCAGGCCTTCCTTTGCTGCTTCCTCCATAACGTCTCTCATCATGGCACCGCCTTGGACTGTAATAGTCATGCCACCCTTGTTCACTCCAATGACGGATGCATAGTTTTCGGTTGAGATAATCAATCCATGATCTCCACAACACACAGCTTTGAGAGGCTATGAGCCAAAGTGCTTACCACTTTGATCTTCTGCTTCTTTTTCACAGCCCGGCAACAGCATGCAGAATCTCGGCTTCTGTCTTGGGTGAAACAGCCTCTCCAGCTCTGCAAATTGTTGGAAATTATAATTTCCCCTGTGCACAGGAGGCCAGGAGTTAACGCGCGGTCAGCAGTCAACGCAACTCAGAAAACCACCCAGCTGCAAACTTAAAACCGTCAGGAAGATATCGCACCGCTTTTTGTTAAAGGCAGTTTTCGTATGGTGGTGGTCCGATGTCGACAACTGTCCAACAGTGACGCTCGCATGACATCAGCCTCAGGCACCCATCGGAAGGTAACTTCAGGTCTTCTTACCCCATCCGATATGCGTCCGATCAATCAGCCATCCTCTCCGCAGTTTGATTGTCTGAAAAGGTCTCCGCTGGTTAAGGTGTCTGAAGTACATACGGCCTGTTTGAAAAATTAATACAGCATGGAGTAAGGTCTGTTGAAAATTAAATGCACCGTGGAGTAAAAAAATTACTGGACCATACCTTGTAATAATTTTATGACATGAGTTTGGTAAAAGTTTAATGTTTTCCTACGGCGATTTAATATGGAGCATGGGCTAAATATAACATAAGTTTTTAATATATGTTTTTTTTTAAAAAAAGCGTTGACCCATTTTTGTTATGTATTATCCCACGGGGATTGTAATATGTGCATTATGAAATTGCACATAGTAAAAAAAAGAAACAGGGGTCAAAAGTATAAAATGAAAAAATGGTATAAAATGAAAAAATGTAAATCGCGCACGGTGATAAGAAGATTGGTCTAGCAGCACCAATGAAAAAAAAACCAGGGGATTGTAATCCAATGTGTGTTATGTGAA
>APFE031305393.1:10731-21550 GCA_000404065.3 Pinus taeda
GACCTTGTTCCTTTAGGCAGTGAAGCAACACTTTTAGGGACTTAGGAGCCCTCAGTTTATGGACATTTATGATTGGGGTTGAAGTGCCCAAAAATGTCTATAACACATACCCAAGTCCTATGTGACGAGGTAATTCGTCCACTTTGATGGGATTGACAATTCCTTGGCCATTAATGCCCAAGACTTTTCCTTCATACCCCATTTTCTTCAATAGTTTGGAGCCAATTCCTGTGGTATGATTTTCAAAAACAGTGAAATTCTCATCAGGACACATACATGAATTTGATGAACTAGTTTTTACCTCACATGGGTCACGTTGCAGCTTTTCCAAGGCCTCATCCTTTGCTTGCAGCTGTCGTAGCAGACTATGTTTCTCCTCTTTCTCTTCTTGTAGACGCATCTTTAATTCAACGTTCTCTGTTTGAAATTTTGGTTGTTATGCTTCAATTCTTCTAGGGCCTCTTCAGTGGTTTGAAATTGAAGCTGAAATCACTCCTTTTGCTCTGTCTCTTTTTGCAAAGTTCCATAAATTATTTCCACCCTTTTGGAAATTTTGAGCATGGTCTCGTACATCGCTTTTTCATCCTCTATCATTGCACATTCCATTGTTCATGCTGCAATTCACATCCACGCAAACACTGCTCTAATACCACTTGATCTGGGTCCGGGTGTGATGAAGGACCCTTCCAAGACCTTTTATTTTGGTGATGTGTTCAATTGTATTTTTAAAAGAACATAAATGAATACATCTAAATGTTTTAAAGAAGGGGAACATGACAATCATCAGCACATGAAAACATAAGTTGTTGATAACAGAGTTCGTCTAGGAGGGACTACGTCTCCGAGTCTCGGTGTCAAGATGGTGTAGGCTACTGCATTAAGTGCTGTCAATAGTGATGAGTGTAGGTTGCTGCATTAAGTGCTGTCAATAGTGATGATGTACATAAGAGATGATGTTTCTATCATACAAGGAAAATGCCCTCACACAGGAGTGGCTCCAAGAGATGTTCCGCTACAAGAACTCTCAGTCGAAAAGGACCCCAATCAGTATGCTATAAACTCATTCATGATGATCATGAGCATCCCACAACCATGGCATAAAAGGGATCTCAATGCAAACATACATGGCAAAACATGAGTATCCCATCAAAATGACGACAAAGGGATCTCAAATAAAACATGAAGAATCATGAAAACAAGTACATCCCACAAATGATTCCGCATCACATCAAGCAGGAATGATGAAAACAAGTAAGAGACAAGATCCCACATCAAACATCAAATAGGGATCTGTGCAGCACAATGCATAGCAAATGAAGTACATGAACACACTGCATATACCTCACATCCTGGGGCCATCTGAAGAAGCGGATGTCAAACTGCCGAAGTTGGCCGTACCATCAACCCCGCTGCGTCGAATCTCATGGAATGATTGCTCGCATGCTGAATGCTGACACCTGCACTCCACTTAGAATAGTGGCAAAAAATGAAATAAGCAAATGGAAAACCTGAACGCACCATCATATTTGTGGTGTCGAATAGTGCAAAATTGACTGTCAAATTTCTGAATTCTGAGAAAGTGGAAATATGGGCTGAAGGAATCTTTTAGATTCCCCCTAGATTCCTTAAAGATTCCCTCCTCTGGGTCCTCTGAAAATCTGCTACTTATATCAGGGAACTGATTTTGCTATCGGGTTTGTGTCATTGAGAGGTGTAATATTGACATAAAATTTGTCCAATTTGGACACTGCAAAAATTTCACCCTCCTGGAAATTTTGCTCCATCATGCTTCCACCTGCAATAAATTAATTAAAAAAAATTGTGTCTTGGTTTCCATGCCTGCTCCTGGTTCCTCCATGCCTAGGCGCACTGAGCAAATGGGCGAGTTTATATGAAATTTCTCCGGGCAGATATTCCAATGAAGTTGGTTTGGCATTGTCGTAGGAGGCCAAATTAGTAACGCGGAGGTGGGGAGATCAAATCCCGACCTCACCAAAATTGCATGTCGTTTTGATTTTTTTTTAAAATCGCATGAATGTTTTGGGGGTCGGGTCTACATTGGGAAGCCCACCCCATAATCCCCGTAGCTGTTTGCATGCTGTTTGGATTGGTGCATTAATATTTAAGTGGTGCGGTGTTTCATATTTGGCATGGTAACATTATATGAGGTGGTGACATGGATCACCACATGGTGGCGGGCCAGCCCACGTTGCTCGCGTGGGCTTGATACCCACCGGCCTCCTCATTTAATACGTATGTTATAATATATATATATTATATCATAACACACCACACACACACACATATATATGGTGGGTTGAGTGGGGGGGTGTGGCCCCACCTCATGTATATATATATTTTTTAATTTTTTAATATAATAAGGTATTTTCGAAAATTCTAAAATTTGACCAAAGGAGTCAAATTAAACAAGCCACAAATTCACCCGGAATCTGGCCGGAGTTGGCCAGATTCCGTCTGTTGGAAAAATTCCAAATTGTGTCTCCATTAAGCCTACCTAGTCAACAAAAGTCAACCAAAAATTTGACTGGCTTGTTCTCCCTCATACGAGCTCGTATTGACGAACCGTTCACACCGCTGCAGTTAGGACGACGAGATCTATGCTTTCGTCCTAGTTCAAAATCATTATGATCACTTTGATTTTAGAGCTTCCATAAGCCCTCTTTGTCCTGTGTGTGTCCCTGGAGCCACCTGGATCCCAGATTGAGGGTCAAAGGGAGTTGACTTCAAGCCCTAGTTGTATAATTGTACTGTAGTCTTGTATCAAGTTTCTAAAGGGCCATGATCCCTAGTATGAGATCCATATGTTTGTTTAATTAAAAGGATAAATAATAACAAGTTTTGGGCCATATATACATATGTGTACTTTATTGTTTGACTGCATTTATATTTCCGTTGTGCAATTTTTTTTTGGCTGAACACTACCAATGTGTTTGTGTTCTAATCTAGACATAAACTAGACCTAGGGTGTAAGGGAAATTCAACATCATGTTGGTCAGAAAGGTAGTTCTCCAATGATACATAGTCGGTCACAAACACTCCACTGCCAAAAGCATCTCCAATCAAGATTCTTGGTGAAGTGAGGCAAACCCAAATGGTCGAGCAATAGTGAAGAGGAGGACCTTGAGAGTTAAACTCTCTATTCTATTGATTGATATTTGATTTCCCACCTTCTAGGAACCTGATGCACATTAGATGTTTATGTAGTCCTCAATGGTAAGACCACCAATGGTCTTATTTCTTAGGTTCATAACTTCTCCTTTCTATTAGAGGCTTGTGATAAAATATATGTTTTCCACATTTATGTGTAGATGCATGCCATCCATCATATTCAATCCTATTTAGGACTCTAATATCCTATCAAAGTTGGCAGCAAGCACCTCTTTGACCACATGTTAAACATGACAAAGAACTTGAGCAGACCACAATTATTCAATCCATCCTGTTAACGGGTCCAATGTACCACCAACATTAAGGGGATCTCCTTGATGCAAAGTCCCAATTAGACCTCACATCATTTGGGATAGGATTCCCATCTAGTATGTGGGCATAGCTACCACCATGTGTGTTTCCTCTTAGCTTTCAAATGAAGAGATGTTAACTTGGGGATAAGTATGAAGTACCCAAAGAATGAGGATGAAATCAACAAACAAATGATTCAATTAAAGCATAAGATACAAGAATATAACAACAAAACATCGAGAATAAGTATATCTTAATAAGAGTCAATGAACTAAAACCATCTAGGATATACACAAATGAGAAAGTACTAGAGGTTGGTTACAAATTAGTTCACAATAGATTACTAGTGTTAGTGTGGAATGGAAAATAAAATATTTAAGCAAACACATGAGAAATAAGCTACAAATTAGTTCATCAACGTATAATCCATATGAAAGCACACATGCACACCCAATAGGACTACCAGATAGCCATTACAACCACCATGAAAATGAAAGGGAATTGATGTGAAAAGTGACGAGCTTCTCATTGAATATGATGCAAACTCAAGTAACCGTACAATAGGTAGACCAAAATCCAATACTGGAAGGAAGACTACTCATATCATCTCTAATACAAGCTCTTGTGGGTTACTCATATCATCTCTAAAACAATCTCCTTGCCTCACCACAACTCCATCCTAAATCACCAAGAGTGAGAGCACTTCCAATAACCTAAGTACTAATAGTTATCTCTATGCTAAGAAGACTCAAGTGTTAAAAGCCCCATCTTTATAGGCACAAGGGTATATTTATACAAGTGCGTAGATGACCCTTCATCTTCCCCCATGACTTTTTGATTTCCCAATGACCTTTATACTCCTATTAAACTTTGAAATATGTATTAACTCTCACATGGCCTTCATATTTGATATTTTTATGACAAGATAATATTTACAATATAATAGAAGTAAATGCCACAAGCTTTGACGTGACAACTTGTAGGGAAGATATTTCACTTTGGAGGGACCTTTTGATATCTTAGTCATACCTTGGGGTAACCTTGGTGTTGGTTGGACTATCCAATGATTGTAACTGATTAAGATCATATATCCATGCAACATGTAAATTTACGTAACCAACAATTATCTTGTAACTTAATCCTGAAGGCATACAACCAACGATTAGGTCACAAGATCAAAACATTTTATCATAGTAAGATAGAAGACTTGTAATAAGTGTCTTTCCATTTATTATGAATGAGATTTCCCAATGTAATCAATGCTGATAGGTTCTAAGGAGTTTACAACCATGAAATGTCAATTTCATCTTGACACCAAAGTCGATCAATGAATTGCTCTTTGTGAATCTTGTCTTGGCTCGTGATTCAATGCAATCTTCCCTAGCTTTCCTTCAATGTTTCTATGTTATTCCTGAATATACCAATAAATCCAGGTGTAACAGGTGTATGTTAAGTCATATGTTTCAAGTAACTTAGCCTTTTGCTTGTGGGATAGAATTTTAGGGCTAATTTGCATTATAGCCAAACAACCACTTGAAATTGTTGAAAGAGATGCATATCATGAATCCTTGGTATTGAAAGAAGTTTAAGAGCAATCCATTTATTCTTGTAATATATCCTTTTCCATATTTGAAGTTAGTTCTGTCTCTTTCATATTTGCTTGTGAATTTTCTTTCCATCCCAATTACAAGGTTTCGTATTCTCTTTGTAAGAAATTCCAAGTTCAATGGCTATAGTTAGACACTGACTTTTGATGAGCAATACTCAACTCTTCCTTGCTACAAAGAGAACATTTTTTTACTCTAGCCTTGACATAAAATTTTGGAATTTCAATAAACTTAGATAGTCCTTTTCTAAATATGGTTTCCTAAAATGGTGCCTATTATGTCTTGATGAATCAAACTAGATAGTTGATATCAATATCATAGATTTGACAAGTCGTTGCTTCACAATTTGACTTGTTTTATAGGACAACATAATAGGAATGAATTCCTTGTAGATTAATGTTGCACCTAGCTATAGGAAAACTGGTTGTAAATAGGAAGTTATGATATGATATATGTTGTCTCTTTTCAATTTTTATACACTGCACTCGTGCCACATTCATCAACTCTCTCAGTCCTTGAGACTGACGGGTGTATAACTGCACTGGAAAAATAATCTTTGTCATGAGAACCAACAGTTCCATATGAACCACCAAGGAATATCAATACTAACACCTTGGTATATCTTGGCAATGATATAATTGCAAGGGGTCCACATTTATTTCTTATTTTCAACAAATTCATAAACATATGCAAGTTGCTTAGAGTCCATTAGTTTTATTAGAAATATGTTGATTTCTTGGATAAACACGACCTTTTCGAAACTACTCTTCTTTCCAACATTCCTTTTATCTCTAGGGACAAATCCATTTTAAGATTAACATCATCAATTATATCTATGAATGCACCTTTAGATCATTAGATTGATAACATGCTTGATATATACTACCTTCACTATTATATTTTCTATAAAATAAATTTTGTGTATTTAATTAAGTAATCATAAGGTTGTCCCCTTAGAAACTCAACAACTTTAGGATTTTTAACCATTCCGGGTTTAATTGAATCAAATTTTAACTATGAATAGATATTGGTCTTAATTGCATGACCCATACCTTTTAAACAACTAGATATGCATCATTTGAAACATATGTAAGCTTAGGCGATACATATGAAAGATTAATAATTAATAGATCACTTCTAGAATTTACAATAATAAGGTTCTTTGTGTCTACTCCCAGAATGTATTCCTTCCCATCTTTCATCTTTTTGAGACAATCTCCACCAATTCATAATACTTAACATCATTAGTGGATGGTAAATCACTGACAGCTAAAAGCACTTGTGTACCTCGTCAAAGAAAATATCTTACAAAAGGTAATATCCCTAATACAATATCTACACCATAATTATCCACAAATATGATAGCCTTATTCCAAGACTTCCTCATCTAGCTTGACTGGAATGTTTCCAAGTCATCAATGACCCATAGTTGAGGTAGTAATTTTTCAAAACCAACACAAAAGGACAAGCCATCCCTTTCGAACACTTTAGTAAACTACATATTTATCTGGATTTGCCCACCCTCTATTGTATATTTACCTAACTCATTCTAATAGCATCATTCAACGCTCATGTAGACCTAATGCTCTTATATGGCCTTAGGAAATACCTTTACCCTTGTAGAATTGAATTTATCTTTAGAAAGATCATTTCAAAATCTATAGGTGACCCTGCCCATATAAAAATGCATACATACATGGGTCCCAGAACACTGTACCCACATATACATTTTCAAATTTGAAATAAATAAATAAAATGCTTGGGGTTTACAGGTTTTAACAAGAGCCCACCTATAGGAGTGTGTAGCCTAACTGAAAAAACTAATTTGAGGTGGTATATATACACCCCTTGGGTAGGCTTAATTCATAAGAGAAGAAAGGTATCAACATTATACTCAATTTTCCCTAGATCAAGTCTGCTTTTCCTGTGCCTCCTACACTCCCAGTCTCCAGGAAACCCTGGTGTCCTTTGCAGAGATGCTCAGTCTCCTTATCTAGCATATTATTCATCTATTAGAGAGGTTGTCTTTATGGCTCGTGCTGGATGGATATGGAGGAAAGCTTCGTCAACTCCTTTGGCCTAGATAAAGTTGTATCTATCATGTACTCAATATTATTCATCAATAAAGAAACTCATGTCTTGTTCTCGATATGTGTTGTCATGTTATGAATGATAGTATAAATTTCTATTTATGATGATCCAACATATTCTTGTGAATGTTCTTTGAATTATCTATTATATCTATTCTTTTGTGATTGATTTGAAAGTTTGCACATCCTAGAGGAATCATAGGGTTTGGACCCAATGGGAACATATTCAAACATAGGACCCTCGACTATGTTCCTAATTCCAACTTTAGTAATTCAAATGTTTGGCATGCTCGCTTGAGTGTTCTTTTTTGATTGAGCTATTATGCTTTGTTGAAGCTTTCAAACCTGGTCATAGGGATTATTTCCCACCAACAGAATTGGTGACTCCACTGGGGAATTCCATTAGGTATTTCATAGAAGGGTTGTTTTCTTCGATATGGGTTTTTAGTTTGTTGTTTCCTGGTTTTTTTAGCCTTCTCAAGTCTTGAGTAATTTGGTATTTCAGCCTAATCTTTCAAATCCAGGCTTTCTTTTTATCTTTCCTCAATTTTCTTTTTATACGCACTTTTTGTTATATACATTCATGTACATACGCAGTTTTTTCCAAAGAAACTCGCATATACGCTAGTTTCTTCACACATAGTCGGGTATATATGTTGATTTGTGTCTTAAAAATTGCGTACAAATTTGAAAAATGAAAAAATCTCATTTCTTGAATTTGTTGAGGCTTTGACCAAATTTCTTTAAGGTTTTTTGATCTTTGTGAGGTCTGGAATCATCTTGGTAACTACTTTTGTTGATGTCTTTCCTCTTGTTGGAGAAATGCATATGTCAATGAAAGGTTTTTAGTTTTTGAATATTTTTGCATTTGGAGTTGGGTTCCAACTCTTCTTTGTAAATTATCTGGTTGTTTTGTGGTTCTGGAACATATATTTATTGTTGTTAAAGTTGTTGATAACCCAGTATTGGATTTGCTTTCCTTGTGACATAGAAGTTGGCTATTTCTCTTTCTCTTTCTTGTTTTTCAAAAATGGTTTGATATTCTTCAGTGAATGTGAGATTTTAGTTCTCTAAAGTCTTTCTGATTCTCTGAGTCCCTTGCATCTTTTTGGCCAAGTTCTCGAAGTGGTAAGTCTTTGGTTTGCACTAGTTTTTCAATATTCATGATCATAATTGTGACTAAGTGGAATTGAGTGTTCTTCATATTTTTGGCTTTCGAATCTTTGATTTGCTTCCCTTTTTGAATATTCAAATTTCAAGATTCTTAAAAGAAAAAGAAAATAAATTTATTATTGCTTTCTTTTCTTTTTGTCTCTTGGTTTTGTAGTCTTTTTGTTTTTGGAAAATGTGCAAGTTGTTGTGATGAGGTCAAATATCTTTTTTCTCTTTGGGAAGTGTTATTGGATTCAAGATTTGTTTCTTTTTGTTGTTTTGATTTACCTTTGTCTTATTGGTCATGTTTTATTACCTTTATATTTCTCTTTGAATGTTTCATTTACATACTAATGTGCATTAGGTTAGATACATTTTAGATATCATTTAGTTCTTTTAGTTAGATTTTGAGTGTGTGAGTTCCAAATTGGAAAAGAAAAGAAAAATTCTTTATTAAGTTTCTTGTAGAACCTTTGTAGAAGTCTCTTTTTATCGAAGAAAAAGAAGAGTTGCATTTTCATGTAGCCTACGTTTTCTTATTGATTTTTTTTGCGCCATAACGCCATTGGCTGCACTTATGTTTCCATTGTCCTAAAATATAGACAATTAAAATTAACGCTAAAATTAAAATGAACTAGACTTTTTCTTTGTGTCATAGAAACATCAACTAGTATAGGGAATTGTAGGGCCTTGGAATAGGTGTGTGGAGAGTAAACTCTCGAAGGCCACTCAAAATAAAAAGTATAGAAGTTGATTAATGAGTGGAAATATAGTGTCATTTAGTTATCAAAGAAATTTCCTCTGACGCGGGAGTCAGGCACGAAGATGTGAGAATATAGGGAAAGAGAGATACCCCCTTTCATACTTTTTGGATCACTTGCCCACAACTGTTCTCCCCTCGACTTCTAATTATGAGTTGGTGACCTTAGTTTCCTTTCCTAGGGACCACACAGGTGATTGTAGGGGGGAATGGCTATAGTACCTAAGGCAGTGACATCAATTTCATATTACTTCTGGAGGGTGCCCTCACAAAGCTTGGGTACTTGCATTGGCAAAGGATATTATCTAGAGGTCAACATAACTACTTCTGATACCTTCGCTGGTAGGCTTGGGCTCTCATCATCCAAACTTACCTTCAGGAGGTCATTTTCTTCACTTTCTTGTATTTTACTATCCAGTCCTAATCACCCGGAATAGAAATACTTGGAAATTGTTTGCTTGTTTGTATCTTTAGGACCTTTTTAGAGAGTGCTTTGTGCTCCTATATTTCCTCAGGTGATTTGACTCTTTATTTTTTCTTTATATATAAAGGTGGTTGATCGACTGGTTCATTGATCTAGAAGGCTTCATGGGTTTTCGCTTGTGAGTGTCAAGCCTTCACCAAGAAGGCATAGGAGTAATTTTGTTGGTTCTTTTGAACCAATGCAAGCTAATGAAATGAAGACAAATCATTCAACTAGGGTTCATATTTTAGAGGGAGGACCTATTCCAATCGATAGTCTGAGTGGAAAAGATCCAGTTCTTGATAGAGTACTATTCCATTTGGAAGACCAAGTAGAAGTTGAAGATGTTCTAGAATCCTCTGGGAATCTTATAGATCCTTTTCCTTTTGACCTTCCTTACATTGTATTGTACATGGGATCTCCAACTCATATACATGGTGGCCCTCTTCAATATACTTCTTTCTTCATGGCCAATGTTAGTAGCACTAGTGTGGATGCCAATACAATTGGTGTGCATACTCCTTCTTCAACTATAGGAGGAGGTATTGTTTCTATCCCTACCATTGCACCTAGCCTGACAACTGTTGGATCTATCTCCATTCCCAATTTGAGTGGAGGAATCCAACCTTCTACTCCTTTCACTTGTGCTTTTCCCTTTGGAATGTCATCTAGTTGGATTCTCTTAGTTTCATCAAATTTACCTTCTACTACTTCGATATCTATGACTTCAATGGCTAGTAGTTCTGCATCTTTACATGGTTTCGCATTTGGAAGCGGACATGTTATCCTTCCAATCCATCGTTGAATATAGGATCAATGCCTTTCCATGGCTATGCTAACAATATTAATCCTTCTCAAATTCAAGGGAACCAGGGTTTTGTATATCCTTTAGTTAGTGGTTTTGGATATGGGAATCTTCCTCAATTATTTGGTTAGCAGGGGAGTATGCCCTTTCTCAATTATAAGATCATTTTTCATGCATTTTTGTGGTTTACAAGTTAAATATATGCTACATTCAAAGGTCCATATGAATGGCCCTCATTCAACTCTACATAAAATTATGCATGCTTAGAGAGATCAAGAAGATGGTCTACAATCCTTTGTAACATGGGTAGTTGTTGGGTGTGGAGCCTGATTATCTTCTATATTCAAAAGTACCGCCACATTGGACCCCAGTTCAAAATGGGGGCGACAACGCCGCCCGTAAAATATTCGCTGCAGGGGGGGTCCAGGGGGGGGGCGGCTGCGACCTTTGGGAGCCCCCCCC
>APFE031305393.1:21816-31860 GCA_000404065.3 Pinus taeda
TGTGCGTTTTCTGTGTTTATATTTCTGCAATATTTTATGTGTTCCATTGCTCCGTAATATATAATTTTCTAACAGTAGTGACCTTATCGATGTTGAATATATTTGATTTATTTGACTTATCTACATTTTTTCCTCTTGAGAGTCACCTCAAGGATTAAATTATCTTTATATGAATCTAATAAGCTCCTTGTACACAATAAACTGCCTCATGAAAATTATTTTCTCATGAATGGAACCAACAAAAGTTTAAGAGTGATTTGGATACACTATTATGTATCGACTCTTTAGTAACTTAAGACATCATTGATAAACAACCAATGGAAGACAAAGAGATCCCATAGCTGACATGTGATGCATTTGAGAGAAGTCAAAATTTAACGAGGGAATTTGTGACGAGTTTTTCATGATCGATTGAGGGAGATTGCAATATAAAGAATCAATAAGTCAGCTTGTGATGTGATTGAAGGTGGTCATAGGTTGGTCATGAAATTCAAGATGAAAAGGAGGTTGTAGGTCAAAAATGCAATTTGCGATGAAGGGAAGGTTGCAATTCACTATTTCAATATACAATGAGTCGCATATCGCTATTTGGCTTCCTATTCTGTGATTGATCGCTATCTACCTCTGTAATATGCAATTGATCACCATATACTTCTATACTTAGCCATGAGTTGCATCTAAGCCTGCTTATGTGTAATGAGTGCATAGGTTCACTAATCTCTTTGTGATGTATTTTTATTTCACTTAAGTCTTCACGCCATAGTGTTGGCTCACTTGAATGATGTAGCACTAGCTCACTTGAGTCTTCATGATATAGTATTGGCTCACTTGAATGATGTAGCACTGGCTCACTTGAGTATTTGCAACGTAGCGCTATGAGATGGATTATTCCTAAACAAGATATTATTAATCCAAGGCATGCCTTTGGTTATGTCCCAACAATCACCCTCAAAATACAGGTTGAAATTTATTTTTGTTGTTTCAATGTGCAACAATGTCCTTTACAATGACACTCAACATTTTAATAATTATTTAGAAATCCATTCTCCATATCTAGTGCCATGAACCGAGGTATTGTATCATTTGTTTCACATCCAAATCTTTGGCATATTTCCTTTTATTTTTCCTAATCTAGGACTTTAGGCTTTGATGCAATGAATATTTCATATTTGTTGTTTTCTGGACTCTTCTGCTAGTTATCCAATGGTGAAATCAATAATTTTACAGTTACAATTGATGCCATAAAACTAATGAGCATTCCATGGAAATGTTTCACATATGAGATCACCTCTTTTGGGATTTTAAAGAGGATTCCCACATCAATATTTCTTTGGTTAACATTGTGATCAATAACTCTACTACTTTAATATGTTGTTATTCATTGTACAAATTCATTTGCAAAGCTCATGATATATATGCCACGGATTTCACCCATAAGTAATGTTTTGTTCATATTGGAGCTACTTATCTAGATTGGTCATAAAGGCTTCAATTATATTTTAAAACCTAGTTATGTTGGGTAGCTTTATTTGACCAAGAATATTCCTTTCCATAGGATGTATATTAGAGTTGATGCCTTCCAATAAACCAAGAAACATATGCATGTACTTTTGCTACATTTTCTCATGAGCCATGTGTAGCCAACCATGTAAGGCATGAATGTGAACCTCTAATAATTCATCTTCAAGTCCATGAAGAAAATCTCAAGCAATGCTAAGTGTGAGAAGATATAATCCTCTGCCATGGCATGCTAAGTCTTTATCACCCTCAAGAGTTCTAGTGGAAAATTTATTTGATACTCTCAACTACAACTTGGTTTGTATGGGACACTATATTTTTCTTATTTTCTTATTTTGGGTCTACCTTTCACTCTTCTACAAGTACCTCTCTCGCCAAACTACATTGCAAATCCTGAAAATGCGCTTTCTAATTTCCAGTCCATGTTTCCTCCATATACATGTGTAACAAAATTGACTTCCACCAACTATAATTATAAAAACTGTCAAATTTGAAGCTTAATTTGGACATTAAATCTTCTTTCTACTTCCATGCCACTATGTACCAATTAGACTAGGTCAAATCAAATTAGGCTTGTTTGTGAGAATGAGTTGCATCCTTGTGTTGAACTTTCTTCTCCCTACACAAGTGAATGATTCATTTGTTCAGAAGGCTTGAAGAACCAATTTAGAGGAATATATCAACAAACTATAGTTAAATCTAGAGTCAAATCTATGATCAGAGATCTTCTCTCGGAACTCCTTCAGCTCAAACTTTGTAATGTTTGGACCTTATGTATTGTTGTCACCTTCTTAAAAGAGAGTTCTAGTTGTACAAAGAGGTTGTTGTGCTTTGAAAATTAGAGATTAAAGGAGGAAGAACATGTCCAATTTAAATTGCTTCAGAGAAATTTCCATATTCTCTAAAAACCATTGCTTTCACAAACCCCATTTTTCCTTTGTTTTTAAAACTCTAGTCACAGTGACCCATTTTTAACTCTCGCTGGAAGCCCTTTGTATACCATAATCTAGCCATGTTTCCCATTCCCCTTTGAAATGTTTTAAAACACTAAAAAATCATGCCAAAACCCTTTTTAAGTGTTGGGACGCACAAACCATAATCACTATATGTCCCTTCCATTTTTGTGATACATATCCACTTGCCACCACTCCTTCTCACCGATTGCGATGAAATTCGTCCTCCTTCAATATCGTATATCATAAATTTGCCCTGCCGATTTCCATATCCAAATCCCACCACCACTCCTCGCTAATTTCGATGAAATCCCTCCTCCGCCGATATCACATATCGCAAAATTTCCCTGCTGATTTCCATATCCAAATCCTGTCACCACTCCTTCTCACCAATTTTTAACAATTCCTTCCCCCACCGATTGTGATATCGCAATCAGGGATCGCACAAGTCAAAGTACCTCCTCCACTGAAGTCCCTTCCAACTTGCTATTTTGATTTGTGAGAACCCTCCCGGATGCGATATTTTATGTGATACATTCTATAAATCATCACGTCCGAAGAATCAGAAATCATCATAAATCAATGTTAAAGCCTCTTTTCCCTTTCCAATGGTGATATGCGAGTCCTAGTTCTGGATGTGATATTTTATGTATTATTCTTTATTGAAGTTTCGCGTCTAGACAATTGGCAAGCACTATGAAATATGCTAAAAATACCCTCTCTTGTATTGCGATTGTGATACCAATAAGCCCAGATCAACAACCCGGATTGAATCGGTGCGGATCAATGACCCAGATCGATGAGCATTAAAATGTCTATTTCACTTTTGCTCAGTGGGATTGCGAGGGTATTTTTCGGTGTATATCCAGCAACACAGTCATCAAATAGAGAAAACATAGGTAATACTATGTAATGGGCAGTTCCGACCCTTGCATATCGGCGATCACAAGTGTTAAGGGGAGGCACCGAAGGTAAGCATCAAAAATCACCGATGTGCGAGATTTTGTTTAACAAAGGGCTGAGCCTCAAAGACACAAACCCAAAGGTTATAGCACCCAAGGACTAACAGCTTGGTCGTAGCCCTCGGTCACATGAAGCAAAAGGGGATGAAAGTAGATCAGAATGTCTCATCCCGTAAGGACCTTTAATGGAAAACCCCGATACGATAACTCTGTGATAAAGTAAGATAAAACCTTAAAGGCATGGTGGGTCGACAGCTGAGGTATTTAAGAAAGGAGATGAAACATTGAAAATCGGCATGGGCTGACCCAGAAAGGCCCCTTGTGACATGAAACCTGGGTCGACACTGGCAGAGTAAATGAAGACATGGAAGTTCAGGAGTATTTTATTATCCAACATGGTACTCCATACAAAGGGAAGACGAAGTACGACCCAGGTGTCCTCTTCTTCTGCATTATGCCATTAAACTAATAGTTGGTTGCTCCAAGTTTTGAAGAGTGAATGATCCGAGCAGTAAAGGCAAAAGCAACAGGAATCGACTGGGTGACACAGGAGGCTAGACCATGGGCAAGCAATAACCTGAAGCAAAGACAATCACAAAGATGGGCATGGAGATATTTTATTCGTGTTTATCATTTGCTTGATTGAATGGTTTTTTTTTTTTTTTTTGATGACAGGGGATTCGGAAACTGGGACAACTTCGCAACTCGCCTAATACAGGGTCGATTCTGGCTACCGCCACTATAACCCCTAGGAACTGCACCTGCCCGCTATAACACAACTCCAGGTAAGTCCAGGGATTTGAACTCGTGACCTTAAATACGGAGTCCAATTTATAGATGAACTACACCGCAGCGCAATTACCAACTTGCCTACCTCGTGGGGCTTGATTGAATGGTTTTGTTATCCTGTAATGTGTCACCACTTATTGAAGCAATTATTTCTTGTAGTCATTTTTGGGCCATAGAGCCATCCCAGGTCGAGACAACTAGTCGATCTAACAATTGAGGCTCAACTGACATATTTTGTTGTAATTACGATTCAATGATCCCCTCTCCAGATAAATAGGGGGAAGCAACACTTCCCAAAGGTTTAAAATTCTAAAGAAATAACTACATGTTATTTTCAAGACAGTATGATTTTATGATATGCGTCTTTCAGAATATTAAGAAAATGGTGGTGATTCCTACTTCGAGGACTACAATATTTTATCCTTCTGTTAAATTCCATTATGTTCATGTTTCCTTTTTGAATTCATGTAATCATAGCTGCTAGAAAGGCTTCATATGTTCTTACAGATTCATTTGTATTGACTCTTTAATGCACGCGCCTGTACGGATATTTGATATTATATCTTTAAAATTACGCCCCATAAATCATCGCTTCCATCCTTTTTCATCCATTATGTCTACCTTTAGTGCAGATAAGTGTAGAATTCTAGAGGCTTCAAGCTCTATGCGATAAGTGTAGAGTTCCTGACGCCTCAAGCTCTATGTGGTGAGTTACCCTATCTCCTTATCCTCTCTCATTGATCTGCAAAAGCTTATTAAACTGTAGGTCCTTGAACTACTTGGCCTCCACTAGTTTATACATATATTTATGTGAGTCGTATATGTGAAGAAGTATCAGAAATACATGGCTTATGCCTTTAGATGAATGAACCGACCCATGTTGTTTAATACATATATAAATCCATATGTACAAAAATATATGTGATGTCTCCAGCTTCATTACAATCATATGAGACACAAAATATAGATGTTCTAGGCACTGGTCTTGTAAGCCATCCAAGGCTATCTCTGGAAGAAAAAACATCTTTCTGGCATCATTTATGAGGAATGTATTGAAGGATTTCCCCTGGGATACAACGAGTTAAGAAATCTTTGTGTAGGTGAGAAAAAACGTTCTGATTGCATCCTCATCGAATTGGAAACTCCACAAATCCCATTATCATTTATCATCCTAGATTTTGAAAAGCCTCACACTTACTCATATACATCTTAGTAGAAAACCCCATCTGTATCTGACCCAGAGAAATTAATTTTCATGAGAGTTTGGAAGGAGAAAACTCCTACTACCTATCCTATGGTCCCATCATTATTTTTAGCCTCCTCATCTACCTCCCAACCCACTGTCATTCATTTCTCAAAATTTACTACTAATATCCTTACATATCCTGCTCTCAGTCTAGCCACTCCAACCACTGTGGTTTTGGCCCAAGTTCCTCCAGAAAATCTCAACCCCCCTCCATTAGTTCAGATTGCTGTTCTAGGTTTCTTACTGAATAAATATGCACATCTTGATTTACCTAAACCTCTAAGTGTTATGCCTCAGGACTACCTAAATATTTTCCCTAGGTTCAATGGGGAGGATGAAAACACTGCACAGGGACACATTGAAACCTTTTGTGCTTTTGTTGAGAATCTAAATGTAGAACAACTAGATGTGGTCCTGAGACTTTGTACAATCCCTTGATGGAGAAGCTAGAAAATGGTTTAAAGCCCTACTTAATGCCTCCATCACTACTTGGGAGGAACTCGAAAACTCTTTCACACAAAAGTGGGGTGAAAAGAGAAATCATGAGTATGTCCTCACATAGTTCAATGCTATAAGGAAGAAGCTAGAAGAGGATATTTCAGAATTCATAAAAAGGTTCAATAAGCAGTATAATAACCTGTCTGGTGAGATAAAGCCTCCTCAAGCTGCTTCCTGTGTAGTTTTTGTGGGAGCTTTTGAATCTAGCTTTGGTTTTACCCTAAGATAAAGGAAGTCTTGCACTTTGGATCAAATCCAAGTTTATGCTCTTAAGGTAGAAGCAAATTTCACCTCGGTAGGGAAGTCAAGAGGTAAGGATGAACCTACTGAGAAGAAAAGGGGTAAAGAAGAAACATCCTCCTCTGGTCAAGCTAAAGAATCACTAGATCTAAAGTGGGAAGAAATGGATAAAATAATCAAGAGTTTATGACATAAAGTGGTGAAGCTTGAGATGGATAACAAGAGTCTCCCGAAACCAAATGCTTAAGGTAACAACTGAGGTTATAACCCATAGTATAGAAGGTAACCGTTGCAGATACTTCCAAGGGAAAGAAAGGACCAACTTGATCAGATCCCTCATCCTCTATATCTAGAAGATGATCCCGATGAACAATCATCAGATACACATGAGATGCAGGGAAACTTGTATTCCTCTTTCTCTAAAGAAGAACATGAAAATATGGCTCACCACGAGACAAGTCATGATAGAGAAGCAATAACAAATGAGGAGGACATAGGTGACTATTGTAAAAAGTTTGTGGATTTAATGCAAGAACAACTACACCAAAGGTATGATCTAAGATCTTCAAGAAAGAGGTCGAGGGAACTAGAACAACAAGAGGGAACTTCTCCCCAAGGTATTACCCTAGTGCCAGATAAAGGGAAAGGTAAGCTGAATCTGACGCATCTAAGGTAAAAGTCTCCTCAAATAAGGAATGCAATAAATCTGAGGAACACACATAAAAGAAGGCACCCGTTCTGATAAAAAATACTAGTGATAAGGAAAGAGAAGAAGATCTAGGAGGTGTAGAAAAAGGCCAACCTGCACTCAATCTTCAGAAGGAAATTGAAAAGGTAAAGGTTTTTGTTCCTCTCATTGAACTAAAGAAGCCCACTTATAAAGCTCAAGTCTCTTAGTTCATGCTTCCATCCATCTCAACACCGACCCATGACTGTTTAAACCTTCAAGAAGAAAGACCAATGGTTGTTTTTGGGCCTCATGTTGAAAAAATTGATCCTTCCACTGCGCCCTTCTATGTGACCCTGGTAATTCATGACCTCTTATTTCATAACTACATGTTGGACTCCAGAGCCTTGCATAACCTCATTCCCTTCGCCATGATAGAACAACTTAGCTTGCAGATAACCAGGCCCTATAGGGACCTATACTACTTTAACTCTAAGAGGGTCAAATGCTTGGGAATGATAAAAGATCTGGTGGTAAACCTGGCTCAAATCCTTGTGAAGAGTGTAGTGATGGACATCGTAGTGGCAGATATTCCACCTCGATTTAGCATGCTCCTATCTAGGTCTTGGGGTTCCAAGGTGGGGTGGCTCTATCAAATTAGATCTAACTTATGCCACGATTCCCACTTTTGGAGGCGAATAAAGGAGGTTGTACAGAGAGTCCAAATTTGTAAAAACTGTGACCCCAGTTGAAGGTTCTAAAAATTCCCTAGTGTATGGAAAAGAAAGCGACCTCTCCTACTTGTTCCTAGAAGAATATGAGACCATATTAGAAGAAACACCAAAGACAACTAACGATGTAGTTATAACACCAACACACAAATGAAAAAAATGTGTGGAAATTATACTTTGATGGAACAAATTCCAAAGAGGGAAATGGAGCAAGAGTATTGTTGGTATCTCCTGTGGGCAGCTTGATACCCCTCTCGTTCAAGCTAGAGTTTGAGGAAACCAACAATGTCACAGAGTATGAAGCATTTCTCCTTGGGCTACAAACGAAAAGGAGTATGAATATTGAATGCTTAACTATGCATGGAGACTCTGAGATGATTGTAAAGAAGATCAGAAATCAGTGCCAAGATAAACACCCCAGATTGAGGACTTACTAGAATGAAGTATGGGATTTGATTGATAACTTCTTCCTAGCCTTTAATATGAAATTTATTCCCAGAGAAGGAAACATAATGGTTGATTCCATTAATGTAGCAGTAAGTAATTTCAAACCCCCTAAAAATCTGCTTCTCAGGTATGAGGTGGAGTTCAGATATAGATCCTCTATACTTGATAATGTCAGGCATTGGTAGGTATTCGAGGACGATGAGCAGATCAAATTATTTATAGAAGTAGTTTGTTAGTTCGCTAAATCAACCATTGATCAAGGAGGGGAAAAAGAGCTGTTAGGACCCAGAATTGACCAATTTTGACCTTATATTTTTGCCATAATATTATATTTTTCAGTCACAAGTTATAAGCTTTGATTACACAATGACTTAATCACCCCAAGGTACGAAGTAACTTCCCTCATATCTATATGTTTAATTGTTCATTGCATATTCGTGAGTATCTTTATATTTATCTTTGGAAAAGCTGACTAAGTTGCCAAGTAATTGTCTTAAGCCCGCAGGAATTATAACTTATAGTTGTTGTAACACCAGAAACAACAACTACACAGTTGCTGCAACACCAGAAACAACAACTACGCAGTTGCTGCAACACCAGAAGCAGCAACTACGCAGTTGCTACAGTCAGCAACAACAACCATCTAAAGCGGGTTATTTTGCAACAGCTGGGAATAACAACGACAACTATCTGAGGAACACTGACGTGGCATGATCAAGCAGCTGTCTAAAGTGGGTAGAACACAGTTACCAGGACTTAAAACCGGAACAACATGGGGAAACGACAAAGGAATGCGAGAATCCCAAGAAGACGGTCGAAGTTGGTTACCAGCTGTGTAACAGCCAGAACCTAAGAAAGAATATATTATTATACTATTGTAACAGTATTTGTGTAATTCTTATTTTTGATTGAACGGGTTAACCGAATGAACTGTAACAATCTATTGTAATAGATGTCTCCTCTATAAAGAGGAGACATCTACATTAGTCAAGGGAGGATGGTCTGTAAGTGAAATTGTGAGAAACATCAGCAAGTCTGAACTTTATTGTATTCGAATCTTTTGGAGATGAATAGAAGATCGTTCTAAGCACTTAAGCTATTCTTCGTGTTCTGGGGAATCTTGTGAGAGGGACTGGGCCCACCTTCCTCACAAGATTCACCCATTTACTTTTCTGTCAAGTGTGTAAGTGTGTGATAGTTTCTTTCTGCAGATACTCTGTTTGGATTCTGTAGCATTACCTCTTGTAATTTTGTTTTGCTAGCACTCTGTTTTATTAATTGATTGAAGTTATGCAAGTGTATTTCACCGGTGAATTCGAGTGCAGTGTGCATTAGCGATCTGATTCCAGGGGCAGGTGCTAAACGTCCTCATCTGGAGGATAGGGTCCTGATCCTCTGCCAACAGAGCATCCATCTCTTTTCTTTCCAGATTTGTAATCTTAATTAATTACTTTTATTTTATCAGCACTGTGATAACTTAGCGTAAGAATTACGTATACTACAACTCTTAATGCTTTTAGAATTAAAGTACATATAGTACGTGGTAGCCTTTGGAATAAAAAGACTTTCCCAGGTTGATAATTAATGTGGTACTTGATTGTTTAATTAATAAACAATTCAACTAGCCAACATTTTGGCACCGTTGCTGGGGAAGGCAACTAAAGATTTCTAAAAGCGTTAATGATTTCTTTGTGAAAATAACAGGTGCATGAGAGGACGCAAGAAACCTAATTTCACAGGCGGTAAGGGAGGAAGAAAGACTTTTATTGACGAAATCATCTCAAAGGCCGAAACATCACAGAGGACGAGTTCCCGGAGACCTCAAATCCAGTACTCCTCACAAACGGATCGGCAGACGGAGGAAGTATTGGGACCTGAAAGGAAGCTAGAAGTATCAGAATACACTGAGGAACTGGTAGAAGAACCTGAAGAACCTGAAGAAACAGAAGATACAGAAGATAAAGTAAGCGATTCAGGAGAAAGACCAATGGAG
>APFE031305406.1:6369-28775 GCA_000404065.3 Pinus taeda
TACAATACATCGATGAAGTATCTACTTCCTCCTTACAATTAAGACAAATGGAAATAATTAAATTAGAAGAACAACAAGAACAAGCTAAGAAAACCCATGCTCATCACCAAGCGCTAATAAAATCTTCTTTTGATTCAAGCATAATGACTAGAAAAAATTTTCAGATGGGAGATCTAGTTTTGAAATGGGATAAGGCTCATGAAGAAAATGGCAAACATACAAAATTTCAGAAAATGTGGCTTGGTCCTTTTCAGATTGTAGAAGTCATAGGCCCATCGACATTTGTGTTGCAGGATTTAGTAGGTAGAAAGGATTCTTTACTTGTTAATGGACATATCCTTAAAATATATTTTCCATAGAAGATTACTCTTCTATTTTTTGTAGGATAGTTTTAGTTTTTTTTTGTTCTTTCTTATAAATAAAACCAGTTGTAGATGGTTACTACAGGGGTTCACGAAAAAAGACACCAATTCTCTATCAAATTTTGGTTTTTTGCTTGTACAAATAGTAAAAATTTTCAAAAAATATGATCTTTATTATTGACGGATAAAGTTAACTTTAGCCTAGATATAATACTAATTTCAACTTCAGAAAATTTTGATGAAAGCAACCTTTGGCAAAAAAAATGTTTTATATCAGCACAATGAAAGGTATCAATAATAAAATAAATATTCTCTGTAAAACTGCTGTTTTCAAACTCTATTATTGTCGTCCAGAGATTTCTTAAGGAAAAACAATGGTTTCCTCCATGCTAAAGAAAATTGTAGCATTCAGAGGAACAATCCAAGAAAACACTATATCTCAACGAATAAGATGTCTCATCACGAGCTGGCTTATCATGATCACAGATATTATAACTTGCTGACTTTGCCAATACTGTCCACCAAAACAGGGCAACGACTCAAGATTGTTGCAATCAAAAGACAAGGGGTCTCATCACGAGCCAGCTTGTTCAGCAAAAGTGTAAATCAAGTGAATGATTGTGTCATAATCTGGCCACCAAACCAAGACATTGTTCTTTAGAGAATAAAAAAGGAAAAAGTGTCAAAACGGGTTTTTCTATGAAAGGTTGTAAATAGCCTTAAGCAGGATAAAGGATCATTGCTAGGTAACAGGTAACCCTGTCGAGGCTATGGACGCCTGCTGGCAGCAGAGGCTCTACCTACGACAAATGCACATATTTTAAAAAAGCCAGCACACAGAGAAGACCTTATTTTATCTTTAAAAGACCAAGTAATGGCTGATGTAAATGCAAGGACTAAGCCTGAGGAAGCAAACGATTAGAATAGAAAAAGGTTGAAACAAAATATCATTGATAGGATAAGGCATAATGTACTCTATCTGTCCATAACAAAATTTAGACTTATGAAAATTTTTCTGCTTCGAAAGTTAAAATTCAATAGAAAAGCAGAGATAACTGGTTCTTCCCAGTGAATCGCCATTATTGCGGCCACCAACAACCCCCCTCTTTGTTTGATATTAGAAATAACACCAAGCAAATGGGGACCCTTAATAAAAAATCCAAACAAACATTTTATGAAAATTTTTGTATTTGACTCCTTAAAACTTTATCGCATCACGAAAAGAGAATGAAACATTTTCTTATGAGCATAATAAAATGCGAAGAAGCGACGCGAAATTCATCGCATCGCATTCATTATGAAGCACTCTTAAATGAAAAAACTTAAGAAATCTTCGACGACCGATATACGACGTCGCATATCGCAACATCGCGTAAGTAGCACACAATGATTGAATGACTAAATGTTGCGATCTGCGATGCTGCAGATCTACGATGCTGCGATCTACGATAAATTTGATTTGCGAAAATTCGCAATCATGATTTTCTGCGATGACACATCTTGACGACGCGATCCGCGATGCTGCGATGCGAGTTGCAGAAATCGCCCATCACAAATTTTCCTCGGCGCAGTATTCAAGGAAAGTTGTTCGTTAAACAAAATTAGGCACGTGCCTTAAAAGAAATTAATGATTGTACGCCAAAGTATTCAGGAAGGAAAGTCTTGTGTCTTTTGAAGAGTCAGTTCGCTATGGATGTCATGATTATGCATTCATAAGAGCTTAAAGCTTTCATGTCAATCTTTATTATCATTACTCTTTTCCTTTGCGTAAACTGTAAGACAGGAAATAACATGAAGCAATGTGCAGGAAACATCTAAGGAAAAGGGGAAAGCGTCAATGCTCAGAGAACAGAGAAGAGATCCTTTCAGAAACGAATGCCGCATGCGACACGACCACAGATTCCAGAGTATCACTCAACAGATGTTGATGTCAATAGGTCACCTAAAGCTCAGAGTCAAAGGCGCACAAAAGCAGCATGTTTACAAAAAACCCTGAAGCTTACGCACAAGAAAAGCTCGGAATAAAGAACGGAGGCAGTTTTCGATGTCGAACATTATTCAGAGAGTAAAGTCCCTAACTTTTTCAGTCATTCGCAAGGCCGGAAACCGAAATAGCAAAAGCAGAATCAGTTTGAGAGAAATTTGGGTCATTACCAAGTATACACGCAGTGAATACACCCAGCCATAGGAAGATTCTCGAAAATATCTTCTAGTTTACCAGAAAGTGGTGCCAGTGCTTGTTATTTCTATTTTCATAGCTCAAACCAAAGCGGAAGGCGACCAGCCGACTCTTCCCAGTCGAATGTTGCATGCTTGCAGCACTAAGGAGCAAATACAAAAATAGTTTAGAATTAGATTCAATTTTTAGAAATAGTTTTGCTTTATCAGAAGGGTGGTCATTTAAAATCGTATCCTTAATTTATGTAATTAAGTTAATTAGTTAGCAGTATTTAAACCTTTCTCGGGCATTTGGAGAAGGGTCCAGAAATTTGTCAAAAACTTGTCCTCAGAACATGCACTTCTGCACCCTCAGAGGAGTTTTTGATGAATGGATGGATCGAGATTTATTAATGTTTTCATTTGATGTCTGCTACTGATGTTGCACTTTTGTACTCTTAGTAGATGTTAGAGCAAGTAGAGATAAATCATTTTTGCTTGAAGTTTATGAGTAGGATTAGTCATAATTGGTACTTTTATCTCTTGGCCATTTCTGCTTATATTCTTAAAGTGATTCACAGTTTTCAGTTGTTTATATGTTATTGCATGAATGTATGAGTTACCATTTGGCACTTCTATAAGGTGGAGTCATTTATTTATGTCTGATATATGAATAACTTATTATGCGATATGCTGTTCACAACTGTTTTGCCTAACTTCTTATGCAAAGTGGTTTATCTTAATTGATTTCTATTCTTATGATAGCTGAATGATCTTTATTACCATTTATAGTTTGAAATCTCTTTAGATCGCATAATAGAAGATATACACCTCGGGTTAGCGTAGATTAGATGTGTTGTTTCTCATTAGATTACAATAGCATAGAGTTAGTTTAAGAATCTGAATTAAATTAGCTTTAAACACTCTTAGATCAGCATCATTCAACTCTACACACACACACACACCCTTAGATTGGGAAACTGGTCCCATTATCCCCAGTCGGACCCGCTATACCAAATGGATAAGGAGCTGCCAACCAAGGTCCGAACGGGGTGGGTATCCCCCTTGTTGTCGACCCGATTTTCGGGGCTTCAACACTGTAATACATTAGTCAAATAATATAGAAGAAATACAATTCTTGCTCAAGCTTGGGTAACCTCTGTGCCTGTATAGTCTATCTCACTTCCTCACAGAATGACTCTAGCCAACACTTATCAAATTTCTTAGCCTACCAAGCTCCTATTTCCTTGCATTTTTCCTTGAGGAATTATGCCCCTATTAATGAGGAAATTCCTCAGTCTGGATTGTCAATTTCCTTTAGGCCAATATATGACCGCATGCACCACCAGTACAACTTGGAATACTTTACAACTGATATTACATTGCCCTTGAAATCCAATCTCAACTTGGTAACTCGATTTCTCTGCATGCATCAATTATTCCAGTTTCATTGAATAATTAACTAGTTGATCACTGAAGTGTGACTGACTACACACTCCACTATTGGACCTTCCATTGGTTTTCTAGCAATTAGAACTAGTTTAACTCACAACAACTTAATTTAACTGAAATAGATTATTATAAATTAGCAATCAATCTTATTGAATTGAACTCAAGTGTCTCCAACTTGAATTAACAAGTTCCATGTCACCTATATTAAGTAGCTCAAAGTATTTTGTTGAAAATGAAAATCAATTTTTTATCTAGTTTGACCAAGGCAAAGTCAAAACTAGATTTTCTTTTTGCATTTTCAACACTCCCTCTCAACAAGAAAGGGATTATCAGATACCCTGATATTTCCTCTATGGAACTTGAATTTTCCACTTGAAAAATCCTTTGTCAAAATATTTGCATCTACTTCCTTTGTAGGAATGTACTCCAAAAACACAATCTGCCTTTGCACACAATCTCATAGATGGTGATATTGAATATCGATATGCTTGGATTGACCATGAAATACAGGATTCTCAAAGAGCTTGATACAACTTTGATTATCACAGTAAATCATAGTAGGATCCATCATCTGACCAAATAACCCAACAAGAATCATTCTCATCCAGATCGCCTCACATGTTGCTTGACTTGCATCCATATACTCTACTTTGGTTGAGCTAAGTGCCACGGACCTCTGGTTCATGTTGTACCAAGAAATCATTGTTGACCACAAACTGAAAATTCCTCCTGATGTGCTCTTCATGTCTGATGGACACCCTGCCCAATCTGCATCTATGAAGCCTTGCATCTTCACTCCATATGTTTGTCGATAACAAAGACTAAACTGAGTATTTCCTCTGATGTATATCAACACATGTTTTGTTGCCTTCCAATATAGTTTGGGGTGCTTAACCATTGTTTGAATAAGTTGGTTAATTGCATAACACATGTTTGGTTATGTGTTCACCAATACATAAGTTAACCCACGCACTTCCTGTAAATGGTAGCCTCCACTTCCTCACCTGAAGTGGCATCCTCCTTCCTCCAACTGCCTACTAGATGAGTATCCATGGGTTTGCTACTCTCCATGTGGAACTTATTCAGTATCTCATTTCCATACTTTCCTTGAGAGAGAAACATTTCCCCATCTCTTTTCCATACTTCCAAACTGATTAAATAATGCATGAGTCCCATGTCCTTCATCTCAAATTCTCTTGCAAGAACTAATCAACTTCTCATCACTAGTTAAAATTAAATCATCGACATATAATACAATAATCAATAATTTACCTTAAACAACAATATGATAAGGTTTTAATCTTATTCACTTTTGGTGAAGCCCAACGTTGTGAGATAGTTATCGATCTTGGTGTACCAAGCATGGGGCACTTGCTTCAATCCATCCAATGCTCGCTTGAGTCTGCACACATGTGACTCTTTGTCAAAAGTCTCAAAACCTTTTGATTTTTCAATGTACACCTCCTCCTCAATAACTCCATTGAGGAATGTTTTCTTCACATCCATCTGGTGGATGTTCCATCCCATCAATGATCCAAATGTATAATTGATATGATAGAAGAGCACATTTCTACTGGATCAAAAGTCTCATGATAGTCAATTAGCTCCACCTAAGAGAACCTCTTGGCCACGAATATGGCCTTGTGTTTCTCAATGCTTCCATCTGTTGCTTGCTTTACCTTATAGATCCATATTGAACCCACCACTGATTTTTCCTCTACTCTTGGGACCACTTCCCGAACATTATTTCTGATAGTGGAATCATATTCCTCTACCATAGCATCAACCCATACTAGTTTCTCTACAAATTCCTTGAATGATGATGGCTAAGTCTCTACAATCTCACTCATCAAAGCCATGTAGCTAGTGTTCTAATCTGGTGACCTCCTCTGTATGTGTTGTGATTTGGGTGCTCCCGTATTCTCTCTAGCATCATGCAATAATTTGTCACCTTCCATGGTTCACCTCCTTCCTTCTGTGGATGTCTCTGCTTGAGTGGATGTCTCCACTCTTTACTCCTCTACTTGTGGATACTCCATAACTTCCTGAGGTTTTTCCTTTTGAGATAAAATCTCTTGATCTAAATTAAATTGAAGCTCCCTCTCAAAAGAACACCTCATTTCCTTCTCCTCATAAAACTTCACATCCCTACAAATAATTGTCATCCTAAGGGATGGAAAGTGCACACAATAGTTGCAAGGTGTTTTTGTTTACCCCACAACTATTCCCAACTCTACTGTTGGCTCTATATTTTTCCTTGATTCCTTGGAAACATGACAATAAACTAATGATCCAAAGATCTTGAAGTGTGACACATATAGTTTCTTCCCTGAAAAAGATTCTTTTGATGTACTCATGTCAAGAATCTAATGAGGACCCTTGTTCTACAAATAGACCATTGTGTTGCATGCTTCAACCCATAAGTGGAGTGGTAGGCCTTGGTTATACAACATCACCCTTACTTCTCCCATAATACATTTGTTCTTCCTCTCGACCAACCTATTATGTTGTGGGTTGTGGGGTGTTGTCAACTCCCGTCAAATTCCTTTCATTGCACATAAATTTTTAAACTCATTTGACACATAATCACCTCTTTTATTGCTCCTGAGAGCCTTTACTTTATTTCCATATCCTTTCTCAACAAGTACTTTAAACTCAACAAACTTGGAAAATGTTTGCTCTTTCTACTACATTAATAATATCTAGTACTTCCTTAAGAAATCGTCTAAAAATATAACATAATACATGTACTTGGTAGTGGAGGCTACTGAGAAAGGTCCACATACATCATAGTGGATCCTTTCAATAACTGCATGTACCTTGTTGTCTCTGTCATTGAAAGTGGATTTTGTGTATTTCCCCAGGGTACACCCTTTTCATGTATCCCACTACTATAGTGCTCCTTTGGGGAGGTATGTAGAAATATGTTGCATGATATTCAAAGTGTTATGATGCAAATGGAAAAGTTTTCTATGCCATAATTCACCAATATCTCGGCTCTGCACCTTCTCTAATTTTGTGCTCAATGTTGCAAAGTCTTGAACATCTAATTTGTAGAGGTTCTTCACTCGAACCTTGATCTTCTTCACTTGTCTTGTGGCTATATGTCTCAGGAAATCCTTCCCTTTGTTGAATATCACAATGTAGCCACGGTCTTCCAACATAGCAACTGAAACAAGATTCTTCTTCAGACCTAGAACATACATGACATCCTTGAGTTTGAGAGGGGAGCCATAATCCCTCTGAAAATTAATTCTACCAATATCGATCGCATTATACCTCCCATAATCTCCCATCTCAATGTGCATCTAGAGGTGTTTCTCCTCCAAGTCACTGAAAAAGTAATCGTTGTTTGTCATATGGAATGAGGCACCACTGTCCAAGTACCAAACACTACTCATCACCGAGCTCACCATGCATGTGACGAGTGTGAAATCAAGATTGAACTATAAAGCCAAAGCTTCACCTGTCGCTCCTCCTGAGGGCTTCTTTCCTTCCGACTTGTGTGGACACTTTGTGGCATAGTGTCCCAATTCATGACAATGAAAGCACTTGATTTTGGACAAGTATTTCTTCTTCCCCCTTGACTAGATTATGCTTTGGATTTGGATTTATTCCCTTTCCCTTTCTTTGCCTTTCAATCCAAAACTAGTTCTCTTCATCCTCACACTTGGATGAGGTTTCGTATATGGTGTTCAGCCTTATCTCCTCCTATACCAAATCAGACCATAAGCATTTCTATTTTGGTAGTTTCTCCCTCCCGTTCACTGAATCATGGTAGTTGTTTCAGCTCTTGGGAAGGCCTAGAAGTTTTAGGCTAACCAGATCATATTCTAAAACCATAAAACCAACACTCCCAAGTTCATCATGACATTATGTGAACTTTCTCAGATACTGTGGTATTGTGTCACCCTTCTACATATTGATTTTCTAAAGTTTGTCCTTGAGTGCTAGCTTCCTGTGGTCACTTTTGTTCTAAACAAATCTGTCAATGCTTCACACATTTCATACGGAGTCTATTTCTCGTGGAGATTATAGACAATATGGTCTCATACTCCCTCCAATATGATCATCCTCACCTTGGCTACACAGTTCTTCCAATTTGGTAGATCCTGAACATTAGTTGTTGGTAGTTTTTGGATATCATTATCTTTGAATTCCTTCAACCCATTATCTTCCAGCACTACCTCCAGGTAGTCCTTCCAGGCAACATAATTAGAGATTTCCTCAAGGGCATACTCGAGTCATAGTCTGTATAAATCCATCCTACTAGCTATGAAGAATTGATCCTACAAATTCGATCCTCTTGCAAAGACAACTTCGAATTCTCTTCTCTACTGTGAATCATGCTCTTATACCATGTAGAAATTCTATGTAGATTCAAAACTACTCATGTAATTTACTAAAACATAAGACTCAAATCTACTCTACTCATTTGTTGAAACCAATTCACGATCGAGAAAAAAAATCATAAGCATGCATCATGATTCAAAACACACACAAATATTTATCTAGGGGAAAACAATTGCTCAAAACCCCTTCCTATATGTATTGCATTAATTCTAGAATAGAGAAGAAATACAATGCATTCTCAAGCATGAGAAACCTCTGCACCTATATAGTCTATCTCACTACCATCATAAGGTAACAAAGAATTTTGTGTATTTAGCATCCAATCCATTTTTTTCCTCCCAACACTTTTAGTTAATCAGTGTATTTCATGTTCAGTGCAATTTTTTTTTTTCTTGAGGCTCAACCTTGATCATGGCCTTGCAGTGACGGTTTGCTGCACCATCTCAAACCTTCTTCCTACCACTTATATTGATTTTTGTTTTTCTACATGTCTTGAGTTTCTCAAACTTTCCATGAATTTCCATGTTGTTGAAAAATTCTTTGTTTCCTTCCCCTCCATTCCCATCAAGTTTCTTAATAGAAACATCTTGTGCATAATGAATAAGCACAAACTTGGAAAAATAAATATATGAAAATATATAAAAATAATTAAACTAACCATCAATAAATAAAAAATGTCACCATAAAAAATTAAGTTTGTAATTACTACCTCATGTGCTGACCGAAACTTTTTTGTATTTAGCATCCAATCCATTTTTTCCTCCCCTCCCTTTTAGTCTTGGTATTCATATTCACTACAAATTTTCTTTCTTCTTTCTTGAGGCCTTACAGTGATGATTTTACTGCACCATCCCAAATCCTCTTCCGACCACTTCTCTTAGTTTAAGTCATTGATTTTTTTCCTACAAGTCTAAAGTGTCTCAAAATTTCCATATTGCCTTGGAACAACTCTCTGCAACTCCATTCCTTTCAAGTTGAAAGCATGTTCACAATGAATAAGCACAAACTTAGAAACATAAATATATGAAAGCAATTAAAGTTTCAAATAATAATGATTAAAAATATATATAAAGTGAGATAGCTTAGCACAAACCTTGGTATCATGGATAAATATAACTTCTGAAAGGTACAAAGCTTTTCAACCAGAATAAGAGACAAAGGCTTTCGCTGCCACACAAAATGTAGGAAAACTTGGGGCTTGGGTTCCCCAACATATTTAGATCACAGTCGAAATTGAAGAGGTCATATATTTAAGCACAGTTCAATTCGCTTGTGAGGTTTCCCTTTAGTGTCGCTTCAATGAATCTAGATATACAAAGGAAGAGTGAGTATGACCAATGGACTAGGGCTAAATGTTATATGGGAAGGGTGACCAGTGACGTGGGGAGGTGAGATAGGTAGTATCCCTATATGAGTTCATAAATCCCCTCATCTTGTAGCTTGCAAAACATATATATACAAATATGTATTATACACAAAGATACAAATTATTGTTATCTCTCCAGAGCTTAAATGTGTCTCCACTTGGCCTTCTAGACCTTACAGACATGATGCCAGGATACCACAATACATAGAGTCTTGGCTCACCTTCAGGAGAAGAGAGTCCACATCAAGGGAAGGTTTATCAGTGGATAAGAAATTGATGAGTAAGAGAATGCCTCTCCATGTAGTTCATCAGTGAATAAAGCACCAAAGCTTCAACCCCAAGGAAACTCTTGGTGGTTCATCAACCCTCACAAGTACTTGAGTGTCTCTTCCCAATTCAATAGGTTCATCAATCCACAAGATTATAGTGGGTTCTTCAGCCTCCAAGAAATCCGTTTCTCTCTATAATGTTTTCACCTAGCAAGCCTCTCTCTAAGTGTTCCTAAGTTGATTCAAATTTTCTGGAGCTCAATTCTTATGGCCTTGATCATTGTTCTTTGGCTATTCACCTCCACCCTTGGAGGAATTTTTCTTCTAGTTTTTACCACTATTCTGTTGCTCCATTGTGCATGTGTAAGAGAAATCAAAGTGCATTCTCTCTACTACATATGCATGAGAGAAATCAAAGTGAGTTCTCTCTAATGCGTATGTGTGAGAGAAATCAAAGTGTGTTCTCTCTACTACATATGTGTGAGAGAACTCAAAGTGTATTATCTCTACTACATATGCATATAATTCTTTTCTCTGCTTCTCACATACTTTGTTTTGTGCTTTCCCAATATACCAACCATTTGTCGTTTTCCAAGGTTCCATGTAGTTAACTCCTAGACAGTGGAACCCATTCCTTAATGTTTTTTTCCTATGTTGCTTGTTGTTAGAGCTAAAGGACACTTGGGCCTATCCTTTTCTTTTTCAATTAAATTTATCGCATAGTTAGCCCATTAAACTTCTCAATTGACCCATGGTTGATATTTAAAATAAACCATTCTTTAAACAATCTCCTTCCTAAAGCAATCTAGAATTTGTGTCCCTTTCTCTCAAAATTTTTAATTAATTACAATTATTTACAATAAGGGAATATTAATCAAGGGATGTCACAGTCCCCTACCCCTTGGGTGGAACACCGTCCTCGGTGTTCAATAACCATATACAAACAAAACATGCTTCAAACCAGGCATTGTTGATATGGAGCTTTATACATACAACTATGTACATAATTTACAATGTATTTACATTTTCCTTACTCAAAAAATAAGAAAGGATACATTGCCCGCATCTAGTCAACCATTTCCCATTTTTCTTCCTTAGGCCCAAAGTGCCTCCACTGCACTTTGACTTGCTCTATTTCTTAATTCTAGAGCATGACCTGCCTCTGATCCAAGATGCATAAAGGTTCTAGTTGGAACTCTCCCTCTGGTTCTCCCTGTAACACCGACTAATTAATTACATGAATAGTATTTTTCACATCTCTTTTAAGCAATGAAACTTGAAAGTAATCATGAACTCTTATTTCTAGAGGTGAGGCCAACCTATAGGCCACTGACCCTATCCTTTTGATCACTTCAAATGGTCCACAAAATTGTGGTGCCAACTGGGAACATGACCCAAATTTTAAGGAGTTCTTCTTGGGTCTAACTTGCAGGAAAACATGTTCCCCAACTTGGAACTCTTTGTGCACTCTATGTTGGTCTGCATGGCTCTTTTGCCTATCCTATGCCACTTTTAAATTTCATTTAATAGCTTGGATTTCTTGTTCCATGTCCTTTAACATATCAAGCCCAATAAGGACTCTATTCACTGGATTCCAACTAATAGGAGTATTACAACTCCTCCCATAAAGTGCTTCAAATGGGCTCATTCTCAATGATCCTTGACACCCATTGTTATATGCAAATTCCATAAGTGGAATTTACTCTTCTCACTTCTTGGGCTAATTCATTACAAACGTTCTTAGCATGTCCTCAAGAATTTTGTCCTCTCTATTTTACCATCGGTCTATTGATGGTAAGTTTTGCTAAATGCCAACCCAGTTCCCAATCCTATAAATAGTTCTCTCCATAAATTTGAAGTGAACTTGGCATCTCTATCCGAGATAATATTCTCAAAAAATCCATGCAATCTCACAATCTCCTTAACGAAAATTTGAGCCACCTCACTAGTTGAATTGGTAGATTTAACAGCTACGAAGTGAGCCACCTTCCTCAACTGTTGATCACTACCATGATTGCATCATGCTAGTTAAAAGTATTTGGCAACCCTGTAATGAAGTCCATAGAAATCACTTCCCACTTCCATTCTGAAATGGGAATGGGTTGCAATACACCAGCTAGGTGCTTGCACTCATCCTTTACTTCCTGACACTCTATGCACTTGGAGATGAAATTTTCCACCTCCCTTTTTAGATCAGGCCAAAAATAGAATTTCTTGATGGTTGTAAGAGTCTTTTGATAACCTGGGTGACTATAGTATGGATTTGCATGAAAAAATTTTAGTATGAGTTTCTTCAAGACACTATCATTTGGCACATAGATTCAATTTTTGAATCTAATCCACCCATCATTGGTAAAATTGTATTTCTTATCCTTTTAACCTTCACAGTCTTGTTGCAAATTCCCTTTCGGATGCTCATATTTTTCATCCCGCTGCCCAACCTTTTCTATCCTTTATTCAAGATCATTTCCATAGGAACTTATGGCTACTATATGGTTTATTTGCACTCTCATGTTGAGTACATCACCATAATAAACTCTATTCTTGAGGGAAATACCTCATGACAGGCCTCAAAGTGCCTCCATGTGTCAAAACCCTACTATGGGTGCACTATATCATCTTTAAGGGGGGTAGAAGTATGATGTGGTACACTTTCTCTCTCCAACGTTGAGCCTCCAAGTGGTAGTACAAGCCATCCCTTGTCATCATGGGGATGATAATCATCATCTATACTCTAGATCAAGTCATGCCCATAAAAAAGTGTCAAGCCTAGCCTAGGGGTATTTTGGATTTGCTAGGCACATCATTAAAAATCTCCAACACCAAGAAAATTGAGCTCAACATTTCAACATCTAGAGGTGCTTTGAGGTGTCACTCAATTATTGGAATCATCAAAGTTCCCAATGCTCTGCTATAAAGGGGTGTTGGGCTGCCTAAATTAACATTCACTTTCACTTTATTTTTCACCTTTGTCCTCATTTTATTACCTCATTCCATCACATTATCATTAAATAAACCTACATTATCATTACTACATGAGTTCACATTTACATTCTCCAAATTTAGTAATTTCATGTATTTAGAGTGCATTTATGATTAAAAGTTAGAAAAATAACATGTATTTTCTTATACCTAAAAATGTCTTGACTTTGATGTCATGTGTAGATAATTTGGAAGCTTCCAAGGCACCCTTATGTGGCCTCCAATGCACAAATTCGAATTTCAACTCAAGAGGTGGATCATATTCCAAGGAGAAAGATCACGGAGATCTTGATGTGTCATGGGATTTGTATCTAGTATATAGGGATAAGTTGAGACAAGTATGGATCTAGTAGATATTTAAGGGATATATATTTATTGAGTAGATATCCCTAATTCATGTATACTAAGAGGAACATCCTTCAAAGAAAGGTGAACAATTGTTAGTTATTCATTAGCATCAAATTTATGATTGTTCGTTCAACATGAATAATATAATTTTCTTGCAATTATGAGTTATGAATTTTGCTTGATTCTTAAGGAGTGATAGTTGTTCATGTGTCCTCATTGAGGAATGGAAGGATCCCCATACCAAGATAAGTACACTTTGTTGTAGAGTAATGCCCATAGTTGTGAATATACTAGTTTTAATTCTGGATGCTCATCTTATTTCTTTGTTGTAAATATTTGTAGATAATTTTAGTATGAATTTATGTTATGACCATGTTTTGTTGTGTGAATATTGATCTCCTTTCAGTAGCTAGTTTTTATGTGAGAAGGACAACTAAGACCTCCTAAGTTAGGAGCCTCTTCTCCATGAGCTATATTGAACTGAAACAAGATTTACTTTCTTATATGCTTTCCTAGATTAAATTTATGTGAAGAATGATTTCCTTTTAGTAGCTTAGTTTTTATGTGAGAAGGACAACTAGGAACTCCTAAGTTAGGAGACTCTACTCAATGAGGTGAGAACTGAACTGAAAACAATATTTATTTACTTTCATTTATATGCTTTCTTTCATGCTTTCTTATATGTTTGGCAATGTTATTATAGAAGTATTGTAGAAGGACAACCAAGACTCTTGAACAAGAGACTCTTCTCTATCTTCTAAAGTAAACTAATTCCATTGATCAAACATTTTTATACTTTCATAAAATAGATTTGAATATTTTCTTTTCAAAATAGTTTAAATTTGCAATATGCATTTCCATTCTAATCAAACTTCCTACACCAATTTCATTTGAGGTCCCATATATTTTGGTTTGCTTCTAAGTTTATGAAACCCCTGGGTTGACAAATTAAATGATAGGGATTTAGCATACAATTAAATCACCCTACATTTTGGCGCCATTGTTGGGGAAGCAAACTTAGATGTAAGCTAGTTAGGAGGATTGTTTATGAAGCATTTTCATTTAGGATCTTTTTTTTTTTAGGGTTAATTGCATTTAGGCATTTTAATTTAAGTTTATTCTCATATAGAAAACATAGAAATAGAACACAAATCAAAAACCCTTATTCACTAAAGAAAACAAAAACACAATAAAAATCCATATGTGTATATGGAAGAACGATGGGTATAAGTTTGGAACAACTCACTCAGATCCTAGCAAGAGTCAAGATCTGCTCTTCTTGAGAAGAAGAGATCTTGACAACAACGAAAAGCTTAACTACTCCTCCAGAAGAAAACAATGAGTTAACATTCGAAGAATCTTGTACATCTGATGAATAACAATTATTCAAACAAGAGATTGAGGAGGACAAAGAGAAGTTGCAGCATATTTGAATCAAAGTAGAAATCATGCCTATGAAAGCCTTATCAAAAGGTGGTTTAGATGGTTTCAAGCAAGTACGAGGTTAGATCAATTTCGTTTTTGTTCTAATTCCATTAAATCACACTCACAAAAACTAGATTCTATCATCCTTGCATATTTTCATTTTAAAACTGCGAAATTGAAAATGACTATATTTTTACTACTATTACGTGAATGGTTACATTGGAAATTTAATTACACGTAATAGTTTGTAATTTCCAATTAACATAGAGTAGGTAGGATGATATTTTCTGTTTCAAATAAGTATGCTCTCCTCCTGTGTTTTTGCATGATCTTGAGGATTAGAAAATAGGATGTCTATAAACATTTTCAGGGTTCACAATATACTTATCTCCATTTGCTAAAAGAGATTTTTCTTCATCCTAAATCAATAAATTTTCTAGATTGTTTTAGGATTAGAATATATATTAAATTCTTTTTAAAAGATTTTGATTTTAACACAGCATGAAAAATTTTAAAAATAGGAATAAAATTCAAATTCTTTTATTTAAAAAAAAAAATTGGGAAATAAAAATCTGATATCTTTTTAAAGATTTTGATTTTAAAACCAACATAAAATAAAAAAAAATTAAGATAAATATTTAATGGTTTAATTTATTTTGAATTAAAAAAACAATACAAATAAATTTCATTTTTAAAATTTTTAGTTCTTAATAACAATACAAAGACAAATAAATAAATAAAAATTTAATTTCTTAAAAAAAAGATTTAATTTGTTGTAGTTTTTTATACAATACAAAATAAAACAATTTTATTTTGAAAAACACGCATTTGACACAGCTGTAGTAGCTTGATCCAAGGTGACACTGATTGGGAACTCTGGTACTGGAGACACTGATATTGTTAGGAGCATAACTTGAAACAGAGAATTGAACCGTGAATCTTGTACCATAGATCACAACATCTTTAGATAGGGAAACGATAGAAGGCCTGTAGGTATTGTAGGATTCGTCTAAATAATAATGGTTGTATGCTTCTAGACAAAGCTCTGTTGGAAACATAACCCCAGAGAAGACGTAACCAACGTGAGAGTTGGAGCCTCCCACGAAAACCCTCTCTTCAGGCAATATATTTGCAGTCGAATGATACATTCTCGGAATGGTATAGGTCACCAGTATTGTAAATCGTTGCCCTGGCAATGCATTAGGTTTGTATAAATAGGGAACAAGGGCCAAATTCCTTGCAAGCTCCCAACCTGCATCCCTTTTTCGACCCCATTGATTATCAAAATTTCATCATTGGGAAGGATGAGCATATCTTCCATGACCCTGGGGTTGCTGGCAATGATATTGAACTTCGCAGGGTCCTCGATGGCCTTCTTAACCATCTTGTTGTCGGGAATCATGACCCAAGTATTGGCAAGCCTAAAGAGGAGCCCATAAGTGGTGAGGTGCCACCAGGAAGGATTCATGGGCTTAGACATCACAAACAGGGGAACAAAGAAGATGGTCTCATCGCAGTCGTTGGGGTACATGAGAAGAGTCACAACACTACATCGATCTTCTCCACGTCACGTAGAAAGCAACATAGCCACATTAAGCATAGGTGATGGAGATCATCTAGAGCATTTAGCTTGTATAATTAATGGTGCAGTCGTTTTTTTAAAGGCAACATAACTTGGCGGAAATGATCGAAAAATATGTAGATGATTGCAACAACCTTGGAACAAAATATGTGCACGTGGATGATCGGAGATAATTCTACCAAATCCGACAATAATCTCCACTTGTTATGCCCCTAGACTCTATGATCTAATCGTCGATCAAATTCTCTGCCATTTTCACTGGATAGTCAGATCGAAAGAGGCAAAGGAAATGTTGATTTCTTGTGATCTCCTGCCGATTTCACGCCATTTCCTGTGATCTCTCTCTCCGGGATCTTGAATGCTCTGATCCTTGATTAAATGCAATAGATCTCATGCCAAGAAAATTACAAATTCCAATCCATTTCCGATCTCCAGAAAATCGCACAAGGAAATTTCGAATCCGGTGGTGGAAGAATGGGTGGAGCTTCTCAATGCCTATGTGTACTGCATTGTTAAACATAGCTTAGTTCAAACAATGGACTCCATGGCCTGAGAAATGTTTATGCTGCCCAGTGATCTAAAAGAGAGAGCCATTTCCTCCATTTTCAATACTGGTTATGTAGTATGCAAGAGGAGTTCTGAGGGTAAAGAATCGATACCTGAGGCCATGATCTTTCCTAACAATAGTTGAATAGATGACATCTTTTCCGAGCTTTGGCCCCAAGAAAACCAAAAATTCTGCAAGAGGTTGAAGGAGTACAACTCGGAGATGAGGGAGGTGTCACATGGGATCCTGAAAGTGATTCTTCGCGATCTGGGTCTTAATGTGACTGATCAACCCTCTTTTAGAAATCTCAACGATGGGTCTGCGTGAATTTCTATCACAATAAAAACAATCCTGATAATCAGCGGCAGTTATATTCGAAAGCTCATACAGACATCGGGTGCCTTACTATTATGTACCAAGACAACATGGGTGGCCTTCATATCCAGGCAAAGGAAGGAGAGTGAATTAATACGAAGCCCCTACCTGGATCATTTGTTGTTAACATCAGTGATTGTTTACAAATGTGGAGTAATGGTAGATACCGCAGCGGAAAACACTGTGTGGTGTATGAAGGATCAGAACAACTGCCATTGGTGTTCTTTTTAGATTTTACAGACAAAGCAGAGATTCGTGCACCTGAAGAACTGATCGATGAGAAGCACCCTTGAAAGTCAAGAGGAGTTACTTTTAAAGACCCGAAGGCCTATTTCATAAAAGTTGGCCCAACTCTGGGTGGACCCTTGCTTATTTTTATTAGAGACAAAAGGGATATAGCCGGTTCACATTTCATGAATGGTTTTTATTAGTAACGAAATTATATTATTGAAGTTTTTTTTACATCTTCATTTTTCCTGAAAGTGATTGTATTATTGTAGGGTAGAACCTTTAAAGTTGTGTGTAATCAGTGTGGTGGTGAAGTTACACTTGAGAAATAAGTATTTAAATATGGTAAGTTGAACTAGTTTTTTTAAAGGTTGAAGGTCAATAAGAATCTCAAATGTTGATCTAAAGATTTAAATAGTTAAATGAGAATTTTTTTTTTTGAAAAAATAAAAACAAAGGAAAAAAATTATTTAAAATTTGAAAAAAAAAAAAAAAAAAACTTAAAAACAAAACAATCAAAAAAAAATTGCACTTGGAAATTTCATAAAAATTGAAAACATTCTATGCTAACTTGCTTTCTTGGAGTTACTTCAAAGGAACTAGTGCGCAAAGGCAACAGGTAAAAAAATTTCATTTTATTTTATTTCATTGTTAGCATTGGTACTTTCATTTTATGTCTTTCAAAAAGCTCTTACAATTTTCATGCAGGATTTGTACTGAGCTTTTATAGGTGCACGATGATCCAAGTCCATGTAGATGTAATCCCTAGAAAACACAATAAAACATGCATCAGTAAAGCTTGAAGGAGCTAATTCTTCATTACAAATATCGTGACATTTGTCGCTACACAGAAACATTTTGTGTCATGATATGTTTACCCACACTTCTCCTTCAAATCCTCATCAGTCATCCATGTTAAAGTCCACTGATTCATTGCCTTATCCATCATGACTTCATACATGTCTACTTTTTTGAGTCACACACATTTTTTCCTTCTTTTGAGTTCATATTTTTGTTTACAAATAAAACCATCCAACTCTCTACATTGTCTTGTTTTCCTTGCCAAAAAAATTGTTTGACCATGACATCTTTTATCTATAGTCCTACCAATGATTTGTATGAACTCGCGTTCACTAATGTGGGATTCCTTAAGGACCACCATTCAACAAGTCTTGACCCATCGACCTTAACACCTTATCTAGGATAAAGACTAGAGTCATTATTAGTACCTTGAGGCTTGCATGCCTTAATGCTAAGTCTTCTTGCCAACGAACAATGGGAATACATCAATTTCCCTTGATCGTTGGATCTTGCAAGTGGCTCAACGTCAGCTCATTTATTCGCACTTCGCAAAATGTACTTGGTTACCTTGGCACTCATTGACATTAATGGTGAGTTTGCCTCACATTGGTTAAAAACATTCATCAATGGCCACTAATCCAATGAATTCTTTCCATGTTCGACATCGACACATTTATTCACATGGAAAAAATTGTGCCACAGTATGGGACGACATGAAAACTATATGATTCAGTAGCAGATTCAACAATATTTTATACTTTGGAACAGATTCAGTAGCAGTAATAAAGGATCCACATTCATGACTTCATCCATCATGTATACAACCAAGACATGGATCACATTCTTGTATTCTTCATTCCATGATTCAGCAGCAGGAGCTACATTTTTCTACATATACACAGTTTTTCCACTTAGGTAAGTAAATTTATGTTCTTTTCTAGCTTTTTATCATATAATTCCATTAAAACTGAAATTATAATTTTTGGAAAATGTTGCATCATGTTCATGTTCATACCTCATATTCAGATTCATATTCCATGATCACCTTTCATATGTCATATATTTCCTTTATGCACATGTCATCCTAACCAACATACTTTTCCAAACAACTAATATTGCATTATGATTCAAATGTTACATGTTTTGCAAATAATGATTGAAGAATGAATGATTGATTAAATGTTTTCAAAGTCTTTTGATGCAACACAAAAACAACAAAAGTATTGTTACACAAGAACCAATACTAATCAAATTTTGGTTGTCACACAAGAACCAACCAAAACAATATGTTGCAATCAAATGTTTTTCAGAAAGAACACTTTGCAAAAAGAACAAAGTTGTCAAAAAGAAAATTATGCGAAGTTAAAAAATCGATATCATGCAAGGTTCGTATAAAAGCAAGACAATGCAAAAATATTAAATTATGATTAAGTGAATCAATGCAATAGATTGCATGAGGACATGCAATAACTTAAGTTGGGTGTATGTTGGGCCGCCTAAATTAATATTCACTTTCACTTTATTTTTCACCTTTATCCTTATTTTGTCACCTCATTCCATCACATTATCATTACATAAATGTACATTATCATTACTACATGAGTTCACATTTACATTTTCGGAAGTTATTAATTTCATGTATTTAGAGTGCATTTATGATTAAAATTTAGAAAAATAACATGCATTTGCTTATACCTAAAAATGGCTTGAGTTTGATGATGTGTGTAGATCATTTGGAAGCTTCCAAGGCACCCTTATGTGGCCTCCAATGCACAAACTCGAATTTCAACTCAAGAAGTGGACCATATTCCAAGGGGAAAGATCATGGAGATATTTATGTGTCATGGGATTTGTATCTAGTATTTAGGGATAAGCTGAGACAAGTATGGATCTAGTAGATATTTAAGGGATATACATTTATTGAGTAGATATCCCTAATTCATGTATAAATAAGAGGAACATCCTTCAAAGGAAGGTGAACAGTTGTCAATTATTCATTAGCATCATATTTATGATTGTTCATTCAACATGAGTAATATCATTTTCTTGCAATTATGAGTTACGAATGTTGCTTGATTCTTAAGGAGTGATAGTTGTTCATGTGTACTCATTGAGGAATGGAAGGATCTCCATACCAAGATAAGTACACTTTGTTGTAGAGTAATGTTCATAGTTTTGAATATACTAGTTTTAATTCTGGATGTTCATTTTATTTCTTTGTTGTAAATACTTGTAGATAATTTCAGTATGAATTCATGTTATGGCCATGTTTTGTTGTGTGAAGATTGATCTCCTTTCAGTAGCTAGTTTTTATGTGAAAAGGAAAACTAGGACCTCCTTAGTTAGGAGCCTCTTCTCCATGAGCTAGACTGAACTGAAACAAGGTTTACTTTCTTATATGCTTTCCTAGATTAAATTTATGTGAAGATTGATTTCCTTTCAATAGCTAGTTTTTATGTGAGAAGGAAAACCAAGACCTCCTAAGTTAGGAGACTCTACTCCATGAGCTAAGAACTGAACTGAAAAACAATATTTACTTTCTTTCATTTATATGTGTTCTTTCCTACTTTCTTAGATGTTTGGCAATGTTATTATAGAAATATTGTAGAAGGACAACCAAGACTCTTGAACAAGAGACTCTTTTATGTCTTCTAAAGTAAACTAATTCCATTGATCAAACATCTTTATGCTTTCATAAAATAGATTTGCATCTTTTCTTTTCAAAAAAGTTTAGATTTGTAATATGCATTTCCATTCTAAACAAACTTCCTACACCAGTTTCATCTGAGGTCCCATATATTTTGGTTTGCTTCTGAGTTTATGAAACCCCCCAGGTCGACAAATTAAATGACAGGGATTTAACATACAATTAAATCAGCCGACAAGAGGTAACATTGCATCTGCAAGGTAATCACTACTATCTAGAAGTGTGGTATAGCCTAGCAAGCATGTGTATCGTGGGAACAAAGTGTGTGCCCTCAAGGTCTATGTTGCTTTGTGAAAGAGCACCTAGGAAAACCATCTCGAACTCAAGTTAAAATTACCAACCATTAGAGACAATGACCATAGTGTAGGTTTTAACCCCGTACAGAAATTACCTGCATACGAATTCTAAAACATAGAAAAATAAACAATGCGAGAGCATAACACATAAAACACATATACACAGAGATTTTCCCATTGGATCCCAAAACCAGGACTACCAGCTTGATTTTTAAGTATTGTTCCTTTCAATGTTATAATACATATTTATACATGTCGAATTATCCAATACCATGGACCGAAAACCATCGCATCCAAGACCATGGATTGAAAACCATCGCGTCCAAAAAACATGTGTGAAAATCATGCACAAAACCATAGGTGGGTTTGCCCAACCTAACATAGGGTCCAAAACCAAAACTCCCTGTGACCCCCTTGTGACCCCCACCGCTACACAATTAGCACAAGGAAGGGGGGGCTCCACCCCCCCTCTAACCCCTTGGTTAACTACATGGGCTAGTCGTGGAAAGAATATGACACAACCCAACATTCTCCCACTTGTTTTTTTCTTTCCACAGGGGGGCACAAGAGAGCTTAGTCATTTTTCTAGCCCTGAAATGCCCATTATCTCTCTACACCAAGAGAACTTCTCAGAGCTCATAGATTTTGTCAATGCATTTTCAGTATTCTTCAAAGTGTCCACCTTTACCAGCAACACCTTTTTGTCTTCTATCATATCCCTCAAAAAGTGATACTAAACATCAATGTGCTTTGTCTTTGAATGATATGCAGGGTTCTTTGCCAAGAAAATTGTACTTTGGCTACCACAATCTATCCTTATAGCTCCTTGCACTAACCCCATATTTGAACACAATCTCTACAACCAAACTGCTTGCGTGCTTGCATGAGTGGCTGCCATGTATTCTGCCTTTGTAGTTGATAATGCCACTACAGATTGTTTCTTACTCATCCAACTGACTGCACCTCCAAATAGGTTAAACACATACCCACTTGTAGATCTTCTCTGATCCAGTTCTCCAGCCTAGTTTGCATCAACAAAGCCATGAATATCCAACACTCTGTCCAATCCTGGTCTTCCTTGGTAGCACAAACCATAATCACTAGTGCCATGCAAACACCTGAAAACCCGCTTCACTGCTGTCCAGTGCTCCTTCCC
>APFE031305406.1:41049-75192 GCA_000404065.3 Pinus taeda
GCCTTGGCTTTGTCCTTTGTTCTGTGGTTTCGGGGCACCTTTCCCTTGCTTTGGATTCGCAGATCCAAAGTCTCGCTTCCTTTGTTTAAACTTCTGCTCGATCTTGACGACATATCGGTATGCTATGCCGAGAGAGGAGATGTTCAGGAATTCCATTTCTTCCTGGATGTAGTTGTGTAGGCAGCCACGGTATTTGAGTATCAAATGCTGGTCCGAATCCTTGATACCCAACTTCGTGCGAAGGGTATGGAAAAGATTGGTGAACTCCGGCACATCTTGATCCCTTCCCTGCCGCAGCGTGGTCCACTTTATGTATTCATCCTCATAGTTTCCAACAGGGTTGTATTGCTCCTTAATGGCATCTCGGAATGAATTCCAGGTGGGTGCGACTGAAAATAGCGAGCCTGTAGTTTCATCCTTCTGCTCGCAGTAGGTTTCCCACCAGTCCTTGACGTGGGGGGCTGCTTTGAGAAGAGCGAAAACAATCTTTTCTCGACTCGAAAATTCATGAACAGAAAAATAACCCTCAAGAAGTTTTAACCATTTATCTACGGCATCTGCGTCTATCTGACCCTCGAATATGGGGATTTCAAAATTTACTTGTACCTTAAAGGGCGCAGCGTTTCCAGAGTAGCTACTGGAAGCCGATGCGTCACTTTTGGGTAGCCGCTGAAGGATTTGGGCAAAGTTGTCCATCATCGCGTTCCACTGTTGCTCGAGGGCTTCTTCGAGCAAGATTTTCATAGGATCTCCTTCTCCCTCGTCTTTCTTCTCATCCGACATGGGAGGTCGTCAGGATTTGTGAGGCTGGTCTTGCAAAGGTTCGACCAGCTCAAGCCCTAACTCCTTATATCTCGACCTCGTTGGGGACATGCAAAGAAAAAACAGAGAAAAATCAGACCGCTCTAATACCACTGATCCAAACTTAAACAGGAACACAACAAATTACAGCGATACCCATATACACAAAGATGCAGCGGAAATAATACTTCATTTCAGTAATGGAAAATACTGAAATATGCTTACAACCAGAAATGGAATTAAACCAGCTAGGGCGATGGCAGCTTATCACTGAGAAGAGATGTGTGGCTACATGCCTCTGAACTCTCTTACAATGAGGCTCGAAGGCCTATTTATTGTTGAGAAATAATGGAAAAACCCTTCACATTCCAAAACCTAACCCTAGAAGATGAAACGCCAAATTGTGGGCCCCGTTTTTGGGTAAGTTGGTACATCAACTTCTCGGGGTTGCGAATTGGTCGTATTATCTCCTTTTGACACGCATGATAGCCCGTTGGAAAGAACTCTCCGAGGACTACGACGGAAAAGACGATTCTTTGACAGAAACGGTAGATTTCCCAAAAAACATCGTTTAGGGCCTCAAAACGGCTCCGGAAGTTTAGGACCCAAAAAACTGCTAAAGATAGTAAATTGTGCTATAATTAAGGAAGCTGAAAGGACTGAAAGAAGCACTAGAGGGGATCTAAGTGGAATTAGCGGGTGGCCACCAATATCCACCTGGATCATTTAGTGGGCCTACTAACTCTCTGTAGCCACTGTTACAGAGCATTAGTCTCCCTTTGCCTTGATTTCTAGTTGTATCTCTGGACCAAAAGGGATAGAAAATTTTCTCATAGGTTGAAATAAGATCTATAACTGTATTATGTCAGCAAAATTGGTGTCCTAGAAATTTATTTTTAGGAAAAAAGTTTTGGTTTTTCTCTCTTAAAAATACTGTTTCTGAAAGAAAGACTGACAATTTGTATTCGTCCTTCTGTTTAAATAGTTGTGAGTTGCTTCATTTTGGTTTCAAGTAGTTGCTAGGAAATATTGGAAAAGAATCTTTTGGTTATGCATGTGTTGAAAGACTATAGATGCACAGATGAAACTATGAATATGTGAAAAATATGAATATGTAGAATACAACTTGTATGCATCAAATTGAAAAAAGAAATCAGAGCATTGTTTTTGCATGATTTATTGAGTCAAGAGTCTAACCATATTTCATACGTCAACACCCCTACCGAATACAATAATCAAGTACACATAAAATTTACATTAAAATCAATCAGTTACTCTTTTGAGCAAACCAACATTAGCTAGGCTAGGATCTTGGGATAAGCATGTGAGTGAACTACCCAAGGTCGAAAACCAAACAAGTGTCGTTAACGAGTGAAAAATTCCTTCTGCACTCATACTATCGGGACCACTCCAGTAAAAGCGGACCAAAATATGCAACAACATCGGACTGTAATTGAAGGTAGCCTGCCTTCTCTTACAAATCCTTTGGGCATTCTGTGTATTGGGGGTCCCTTTGGGGATTTCAGAACTAAGTCAGGGACTCAGGTATCCTACCCACACAACATGTTGTCTATGACTATGTCCCCCCCGGTGGTATCTGTGATCTGAGGTATCTATAGTGGCCAAACTTATAGGGACTTACACAAGGTGACTGGGACAGGCTATCCTGGTACCTAACACAGATGGATCTACTTTGTCTTTAGTTTCTGGGAGGGTGCTCGTCGTCATGAGAGTACCTGGCCCTCAATTTGAGGTTCGAGCGAAGCTCTAAAGTAACCATAATTGTACATTTGGCCATCCTTCTCTGTTATTCATTGAGATACTGAGTTTCATCTCTAATGATCATTGCTTATCAGACGAGGTAATTTCCCTCTATTTGTTGATTGATCCATTTAGTGTATTTTTTATATATTTTTTAGGTACCTGAGTGCTATCATTTTGAGACTTTAAAAGAATATCACAATAAAATTTATTGATAAAAATTAACGGTCACCGTGGCTACATCTGGCCCTCGTCATCACTTCAGAAAATTGTTAGGACTTCCACCACTCATTGTGGAGGATCCGCTGAATTCCACTGAACCGGATTCCCCATCTTTGGGGGATCAATCTCCTAGATCTCACACGAGATCTATTTGGACAACTGACGATTCAAGTTTGCCGAAGGATTTCTTTACCAAAGGATTCCTTCCTTCCTTTAACCCTCCACTCATGAATCCATTGGAACCTGTCTTAGCTCCCGTGGTACCTGTACTTCCTGCTTCCGTAATTGGAACATTTCCATCTATCCAGTCAATGACTAACGGGTTTTGGAACTTTAGGGACACTTTTGGTCCTTCACCACTCCCCCAGTCGACAATCATCACAACACCGGTAATGGCGAATCCTGCTATACCATTTGTCCTAGGTAAAACCACTCACATAACACCCTCTATGAGTGGAACCCAGCAGATGTCAGGTTTCACCCCTATGGTGCCAAACTGCATACCTTCGACAAGTGCCACATACAGTGCTCCCTATAACACTCAATGCTATGGGTGCGGTTCCCATTTACCAACAACATGGTCGACCGCCAATGTACAACTCAAACCCCCAGATTCATATACCTGGGGGGGTTCCCAATATGCACATGCTGGTAGCGAACATAACAGTTCCCCCTCCGTTCTTAGGCATGTATGGTTAGTCGCTAATTGACATGAGCATTCCCTCTGTCAATTAAGGACAAATGGTTAGTTCTGTGTCGGGTAGGAATCCTCAAGGGGTTCCCAACCAGTCCATGGGAGCACCCTACTCACATACTCAAATGAGTCAAGGGGCCACCACTTATACTAGTGGCAATTACATACCCGAGTATCAAAATCCTCGTGGAAATCCACTCTACAACACCATACCTCACAGCGACTACTACACCACACAACCCATGTATAATATAGGGAACCAAATGATTGGATAAGCGCAAAGCTCCTCAAGTCATCTGTCATCACCATGGTCCGAGTCAAGGGCACCTAACTCTCTACCTTTCTTGGCAACGTTTGATATACCTGACTTTTACAAGTTGACAAACGAGCCCATCTATCACAACTTACAATGGCCACTAATCCCGCATAAAATACCAACGGACATCCCAAACTTCAATGGAAAATGTTGGATATACCTGACTTATTCAAGTTGAAAAATGAGCCCATCTATCACAACTTACAATGGCCACTGATCCCGCATAAAATACCAACCGACATCCCAAAGTTCGATGGAAAACAAGGGGAGGATTCGGGCACCCATATCACCACCTACCATCTCTGGTGTGTTTCAAACTCTATGGTGGATGATTGTGTCTGGTTACACCTTTTTCCCTGCACCCTCACTAGCAACGCAGTGAAATGGTATATTGAGTTACCACACGCGTCAGTAAACACCTTTAACACTTTAGCAATGGAATTCCTAAAGCACTTCCAGTTACCTATCGCTATGAGACTGGGGCAGAGCTCCTCACTTCATTTCGTCAGGATACCACCACCCACATCTCTGATCATATTCATGAATGGAGATGTAGGCAAAGTTTAGTAAAAGCTCCCATCCCAGACTTTCTCTTAACGAATTGGTTCTGCAGGTCCTTACCTCCTCAAATCGCTAGAGATGTCGCTCTTGGTGGTGCGGTCACAGAAGACCAATCCATACGTCATTCCCAACACTTAGATTTGATATATTCATAGCCTAGCACTCTTTACGACATAATCCCAATGCTCCTGGTAACCCTAATGCTTCCGCCACTCAGCACCCCAGAGTGCACGCCAACGGGATTATCGGCGCAACCTCTGGGGTTGTTGTAAAACAACTCAGTGGTCACATTTCCCTGCTGGTAGTGGACCCCTCTACCAATACAACTGCTCTTCCTGCCACTGCAATAAACTCTATGCAGTCTACACAAAAATTTGGTAGCAAGAACAAGAAGAATAAGATAAAGACCGCTCCTTCTGAAGAGCAGTCACCAAAGCAGCCCAACCTAAAACAGAAGTTCATTGCACCTACTAACGAGGAAAAGGATAAACCCACCAGATATCCATGCAAACTCTGTGCTGAAGACCACATGAATTGGCATTGTTTGCGACTTCAAGAAGGCACCAAATACCTTGCCAAAAGGGATTCTGGTAAGGCCCCCATTGTCCTTAGAAATCCTTTTCCCACTCAACAGTAGCAAAACCTTATTGCAAACCAACCACCACCCTCGCAAGGGGGCAACGATGGTTCGCAGCATCCTCATCTGGTGAAGGATCTTCTACCATTTTCACATTTGAAATGGTAGAACTTGCCACAAGAGCCAAATCTTATGGAGCTCCTGTCACTCCTGCAGCAAAACCATCCTCAGGTCAAAACACACCGCCGCCCAACGATTTTCATATCGAACGGCTAGTTGAGGACTTTGTAATTTGACCTCCAAAAGGGGCACTTTGATGCACAATGCATAATGCATCTACACATGCCGCCCAACACTACAACATTGTAGAGGATTTAGCACAAGCATCGTCGACTATGTTGGCACTCGAAGTATTACAAACATTCCCAACGCAACAGAAAGCTTTGCTTTCGGCTATTGGAGGTATTGACCCAATAGATTCCATGCTTTCTATTTTCTACATGGACAAGTGTAAACCTCCACTTTCTCACCATCTTGCATTCCAGGTGCATATAACTTCGAAAGGTAAAGGTATACACAGATGTGTCATCGATGAAGGTGCTTCTACCTATGTCATGTCGGCTTCATGTTGGCTTGCCCTGGGTTCTCCAAACCTAATCCCACCATCGAACTCCCTGAAAGCTTTCAACGGCCACACTTTTATCCCAAAGGATACCTAGCCAGTTTCCCCATCACTTTGCATGCGAAAACCATAATGGTGGACATAGAAGTTGTAGACAAAAAACTCGACTATAATCTCTTGTTGGGTCGCAGTTGGACATATTCCATGACGACCATAGTATCTACTATCTTTCACATCATCCAATTCCCATTGGATGGAAAGATAATTACAGTAGATCAGTTGTCTTTCTACACCCCTTATTATTCGCCATTACCAAATGGCTCCATACCCCTAGTAGGAGGTGGAATTGACTCTTATGTCAATTTAGGTACCGATCTACTGAAGGCTTCTTCCCTCATGGGTTGTTTTCCTCTTCAGGTGCCAAAGGTTACATAGATGGTCAATATGCTTTCATCCATTCCTCATGAACAAACCGATCCATGGATCCTACCAACTCCTTCAGACATTGACACATACGGAGAGAAAATGTCATTGTCACCAGCTGAATCGGCCTACCAAGCCATTCAATTTGCATCCGAATCTCCTGTCGCTTTTGTTTCGGCCAACGGTACCACTGCCCCTCCCATAACCGCTCCTTCTTTCGATCCACTCAATCAAGTCCTACATATGGACAAAGCTATTAAAGATATCACGAGTTTAGAAGAGCAACCTTAGGAGGACTCACACCATCGTATTTTGATATCTGATTCGGACATGATGCCTCTTCAAATCTTGTCACATGACGCACCAGAAATAGTTTCCTCACCATATACGACTATGCAACCTTTGGACTTAGAAGGAAACAGGGGCAATATTTCAAAACCATTGCTCACCGATATTTCTGTCATGACAAGCATCGTGGAAAACATATAGATTGGATCCAATCACAATCCTCAAGAAATTGTGAGCTTCACTTACCCATTTAGGGACTTCCGTGATGCTTTTCCTTGGTCTTATGAGGAAATACATGGCATAGACCCTTCTATTGTCAAGCATGAGATCAAGGAAGGTTGAGCGTTCTTTTTATGGTATTTTTCTTGCTTGTTAATCCGAAAAATCCTCGATTCTCCTTCTTCAAGCTCGTTAAACTACCATGAAGAAGATCGAGCATTCTTTTTATGGTATTCTTCTTGCTCGTTAATCCAAAAAACCTCGAGTCTCCTTATTTGGGCTCGTTAAACTGCTACAATGAAGAATAGAATAGAGCACTTTTTGAGATATTTTATTGCTCTTTAAAAAAAATAAACATCTCCAAGTTTTTGTCGTTGAACTTGTTAAATCTATGAGACGATAGTTAGAGCACTTTTTGAGATATTTTATTTCTCTTTAAAAAATATAAACATCTCCGATTTTTTATCATTGAACTCGTTAAACCTATGCGATGATAGTTAGAGCACTTTTTGTGATATTTTATTGCTCTTTAAAAAATATAAACATCTCCATGTTTTCATCGTCAAACTCATTAAATCTATATGACAATGCTCTAAGCAAACTCTTTTTTGATCTTTTTATAGCTCATTCAACTGAAAAATACCAAGGGAGCATTTATTTTTAGGCGGTTTTTTCTCACTCTTTAAAACTGAAAAAATCCCGAGCTTTGTCTTTAGGCTCGTTAAACTTTATAAAGATGAACCGAGCATTCTTTTAAGTACTTTTCTCACTTGTTAAACTGAAAAATCCCGAGATTTTGATACTGAGCTCGTTAAAAACATACAGCCGCAGCTAGAGAATGTTCTTTTTTGGGACCATTTCTTGCTCTTAAACCGAAAAATCCCCGAGTTTTTCCCCTCCTTCAAGCTCGTAAAACTATGAAGAAGGGATGAGCCATTCTTTTCTGGCTTTTTCTTGCTTACTAAACTGAAAAATATACCCTGAGTTTTCTTCATTTGACTCATTAAAAATTTTGATGAAGGTATTGAGTTTTTCGTCACGTGACTCATTAAAAATTCACGACGAAAAATGAGTTTAGTTCGTTGCCTCGTACTTGTAACAAAATGAGGTCGACATCTATTGAAAATAGGTTTCTCTTTATCCGGGTTCAATAGATTAACTAACAGAAAAGTAACCAATCTGGGTATACTATTAACCTTTTGTCGCACCCGGTTAACAACTTTGACAAAGGGACCACCATGGAGTTACACTTTACAATCATTTCAAACTCTCTAAATATGAAAAGACCACCAAGTTGTCTATTCTAGACTCTTTAAATTACACAGACAAGATATAGAGTCGTTCTTTTTACGATACTTTTCAAACTCTTAAAACATGTAAAAATCGACGAGTTTTCCTATATGGACTCATTAAACTAATCAGACAGGGCAAAGAGTCGTTCTTTTTGTGGTCCTTTTCAAACTCTTTAAATATGAAAAGGTCGATGAGTTTACCCGTCTGGACTCATAAAATTAATCAGACAAGGAAAGTGGACAATACAATTGTATTTTGTATTTGAAAGAGTGGTTTGGCAATAGTCATTCCCTTGAACATGGCACTCCCTCAAATAAACCTCCTTTTGATGGCCTCTCAATATGAACCCTACCATCCTATGAGTTTTATCTTATATAACCTGATGTAATTACATCTCTGTATCCGAACACTCTGTTTAGTGTTCATGAGTCTAGTGTTGTTTGGTTAAAACCATTTTCGTGCCTTCTATTGTTCAAGGGTTACCCATTTGTTTCCTCCATCAACCGATCAAACATATCCTTTCATCATGCCCTCCATTGTTTAGACCCAAATGCTCGAAAGATTCCTCAAAAAACAAAATGATTCTTGTCCCGTTTCATGTTGATTGATGTAGGACACATTATTTCCTACCTTTCGATAGGTTTCTTCCTATCGACTTCAACACTCTATCTAGGAAGATAACCCAGAAACACATTCACTACCTTGGTACTTGCAGACATTAGTGGCAGGTTGCCTTGTGCTTGGTCAAGGGTTCTCATTATTGGCTCCTAATCAAGTGATTCTATGTGCGTTCGACAACAAAGATATTTTTCACATTCGTTAGATTGCACTGTGCATCTTGGAGACCATCACCATTATCGGTGGCCTTCCTCACGTCTGTTAATGGTCTCCATTATTGACTGGAAATCAGAAGATTTCGTGCATGTTCGACATCAACGCATATATTCACATGTATCGATCTATGTTGTTTTGTGAAGTGGAAATCAAGACCTTGGGTAGAGGCTTGCATCATTCAGCCTTGTTTCCTCTCCCAAGCTACGGATAATTTTTTTTGGAGACGGTTGTTTCAGGATGATTCTATTATGACATTGGATCCACATTGTGCTTATTGGCAGCCAGTATTGTCATATCTCTTTGAGAAAATTACTCTAACATAGCTATTGAGCATGGGAATGCCCAACTCAGGACATGATTTTAGCAGTTATATATATGTGTGTGTGTGTGTGTGTGCGTGTGTGTTGTATCAGGTTTTCCTTGCCGCCCGAAGCTTTTCTCTCTCTCTCTATATTTTGACAAGAAAAATTATAGTTTCAGTAAAGTATTTCAACCATCATCTCCGCCTCTGATCTCATACTTTAGGGGGCATCTGTTATACAACAAAATGAGCTCCTCATCAACTCAGACGTGAAAGACATGATGACTGAAGCAAAGACCACAATTGCAGGCCTTGATTCCACACTAATGATGGTTACACACTGAAAACCTGCTTTATAAAGCTTGTTACCAAGCCTAAGGGTGCGTTAGTGACCCTACTAACTCAAGTTGTTAGACCAAGGGCAGCATTAGTGAAACTAAGGGAAGTTCAATGGGTCAAACCAACGAATTGACTCACAAATATCTAGATATTTATCCCTAAATTTTCTTAAGAAAAGCAAGGAAACATCCAAAATCAAGATATTTAGAGGATTTCTAATCTAAGAAAAGAAGGCAAATGGGAAATATCTAAAAATTAGAGAAAGTTCATTTCTTTTGCCCTAGTTAACTCTATGAGGAACTTCGCAACCCTAGCTCAATTGCTATATAAGCAAGGTGAGGGTCATTATGAAAGAGGTGAGAGCATTTGAAAGGATAACCTACTAAGCTATTGTGAACTGTCACATACTTGAAGAAGTGAGCTAGAAGAGAGAGAGAGAGAAGCGGGAGGGGCAAAGGAAGATTGATACAACAGATGGTTGTAATCACTCTTCCGTTATTAATATAGAACTGCAGTTGTGTTCCCTACTCCATGGTCTCGGTAACATTGTTTATTAAGTGGTTCATTCGATACTTGTTTAGATGAGTAGTTTAGTTGCATGCAAATAGATGTTCATTGTGCATTCATATATTAGTTTTCAAGATTGTATGATGTGATTGTGTTTGCCTTTCATTTGTGCAGGAATTGATTTGGAGCCGGCTTTGAGGGAGTTCTTCTTGGCTGCAGAGTGATCTCCAAACAAATCTAGAAGGAGACTTGAGGTAATCCTCTTTCCATACTTTGTTAACTGATATTTGATAGATGAACATTTGTATAACTTGGTAGCTTCTGCAGATAATCTTACAGTCTGTCAAAGGTCTCGGGAAGGCCTTTGAGGGTAGTTTTCATTCTCCATACACAGTGCATTTTACCCCATAGCAGAAGCTAGCTCCAAATCAATTCCTGCACAAAGGAAAGGCAAGCAAAATCACATCAAACAATCTTCAAAACTAATATATGAATGCACAATGAACATCTATTTGCATATAACTAAACTACTCATCTAAACAAGTATCGAATGAACCACTTAATGAACAATGTTACCAACACTATGGAGTATGGAACACAACTACAGTTTTGTATTAATAATGGAAGAGTGATTACAACCATCCATTGTATCAGTCTTCCTTTGCCCCTTCCGCTTCTCTCTCTCTCTCTTCTAGCTCACTTCTTCAAGTATGTGACAGTTCACAACAACTTAGTAGGCTATCCTTTCAAATGCTCTGACCTCTTTCACAATGACCCTCACCTTGCTTATATATCAATTGAGTTAGGGTTGCCAAGTTCCTCATAGAGTTCACTAGGGAAAAAGCGATGAACTTGCTCTACTTTTCAGCTCTTTCCCATTTGCCTTCTTTTCTTAGATTAGAAATCCTCCAAATATCTCGATTTTGGATGTTTCCTTGCTTTTCTTGAGCAAATTTAGGGATAACTATCTAGATATTTGTGAGTCAATTCATTGGTTTGACCCATTGAACTTCCCTTAGTTTCACTAACGTTGCCCCTAGTCTAACAACTTGAGTTAGTAGGTTCACTAACGCACCCTTAGGCTTGGTAACAAGCTTTATAAAGCAGGTTTTCAGTGTGTAACCAGCATTAATGTGGAATCAAGGCCTGCAATTGTGGTCTTTACTTCAATCATCATGTCTTTCACCTCTGAGTTGATGACGAGGTCATTTTGTTGTATAACATCTGCCCATCGGTCTGTGGGTGAAATGTCGTGCTTCTTTTCAATTTGGTGTCCATCATCCTCCACAAGCTGGTCTAGAACTCCCCAAGGAAGTGAGAGTCTTGATCTGACACAATTGGTGTGGGTAATCCAAAGTGGACCCAAACATGCTGAAAGAAAAGAGAAGCAGTCTGCTCTGCAGTAATCTACTTTTTACAAGGCATAAGAATACACATTTTGCTAAAATTATCAACGATGACATACAAATATTCGTGACCCTTCCTAGACAAAGGTAAACCTCCTACAAAGTCCATTGACACACTTTCCCATGGACGACTTGGAATAGGGAGTGGTGTATAGAGCCTAAGTTTTCTATTAGAGGGCTTTGAAACAGAACATATCACACAACCCTTTACATAGCGAGTCACAATGTTTTTCATATGAGGCCAAAAACAAAATCTTTGTACATGACATAAAGTATTTTCAACACCAAAGTGTCTAGACACAAGAGAGGTGTGGGCCTCTCGAATTACATGCACTCTTTCTCCTGTGGGAATACACAATTTACCAAGGTGATACAATAATTTCCCCTGCAAGTGATAGTTGTCCACCTATGAACCATGGGTTAGTTTTGCATAAAATTTCTTAAATTCATCATCATTAGCATATTGTTCAGCATAACTTTCAAAAGGCAATGAGCATTATGCAAAATAACAGAAGAAAAAATAAGAGGGCAAGATAGCATATCGACCACTTTATTGCTAGTGCCCTTCTTATACTTCATTACCAGATGAAACTATTGAAGAAATCCCATCCACTTGAAATTATGAGTTTGTTGCAACTTGGTTTGTGACTGAAGGTATTGCAAGGGCTAATGATCTGTATGGATGATGGTCTCCTTACCGATCAGGTAGTGTTTCCACCTTTTCACACTCTGCACCAAGGCATAAAGCTCCTTGTCATCGATGGGATAGTTTATCACAGCTTGAGAAAACTTCTCAGAATGGTAACAAATTGGCTTCTTTTGCTACATCAATACAACTCCCATGGCATAACTGCTGGCATCGGTTTTGATCTCAAATGGTTGTTGGAGATCAGGTAAGGCTAAGACTAGTGCGGTGTTAATTTTTTTCTTCAATGTTTCAAAGGAATTCTGTTGTCTTCCTCCCCATTGGAAGACTTGTTTCACACTTGTCAATGTGTGTAAAGGTGCTGCAATAACAGAGAAATTAGCAATAAATCTCCTCCAATACTGGACTACACCTAGAAAGATACGGACCTTAGTTACACTCGTAGGCTTAGGCTAATTTACAATTGCTTCAACTTTAGCGGGATCAATTTTTAACTGACCATGACCAACAATATGGCCTAGCTAACCCAAAGAGGTTTCCCGAACTCACACTTTGACAATTTTACAAAGAGTTTTTCCTTTTCAGCACCTCAAGCACTTTCTTTACATGAATCACATGCTCAAACCAATTATTGCTAAAAACTAGTATATCATCTAAATATATAAGAACAAACTCATCAATGAAGGGCTGAAATATATTATTCATAACCCGCATAAAGGTGGCTGGAGTGTTGCAAAGCCTGAATGGCATTACCTTCCATTCGAACATCCCTTGTTTGGTTTTGAAAGCAGTTTTCCACATGTCTTGCTCCGTAATTCTAACTTGGTGATAGCCACTGCGCAAATCCAACTTTGTGAAATATACAACATTTTTCAATTGATCCAATAAATCATCTATGCGTGGGAGGGGATAGTGATTTTTTACTGATATTTTGTTGAGCGCGCGATAGTCCACGCACATCCTCCAGTTGCCATCCTTCTTGGGCACTAGAACAATTGGCGAACCACATGGAGAGGAGCTTGGCCTGATTACGCCTTGGTCTGGCAATTCCTGCACTTACCACTTGATTTCCTCCATTTCAACTGCCAACATCCTGTACATGTCAATATTTGGCAACAGGGCGTCATGCAACAGTTGGATTTCATGTTGGATTTCCCTCTTTGGAGGTAGTCCCCGCAGCTCCTGAAACAATTCATTATAATCAGAGATTAATTGCATTAATTCCTATTTAAGTTCCCCATGACAGCCCTGGAATGCGTCCACAAATTCGGGCTCCTTCTCCCTTGCAACCATAAGCATGCATGTCTTGCTGGAATTCACCAGTTGTTTCATCTACCCAGCGCTTACAATGTTGGCATTAATCTTGTTTTGATGAGCCCACACTATGTATTCTACCCCATCCTTCGTGATGTGATATTTATTCTCATGGTGGAAAAAGATAGCTTTTTTGTCATACAGGTAGGGGCTCCCCAATACCATGCCACAAATGTCCAGCGGTACAACATCCATCTCTACTTCATCTACCATCTTAGATGCAATCACAAATTTTACCTTGAACTACTGGGTTACATTCAATTTAGATTTATCATGTATCCATCCCAGCCGGTAAGGCTTTGGGTGCAGTTTTATTTCTAAGCCAATCTTCTTTACCAAGGATTCTGCAATTAAATTTGCTTGGGACCCCGTATCAAACAGAGTTTCTACTTTGGTATGATTTACTACAACTCTGATATGAAATAATTCAATTCTTTTTCTATCATTTGAAAGGGACTCATCTACAGGCTGGTGCTTCCCTGTGATTTAGAATCAACATGAGGTGTAAGGGTAGATTTTGTTCCCGCTGTTGTGACCAGTGCTTCATCTCCCGAATCTGATCCAAGGTCTTGTTGTGCCACTGCCACTGTTTTTTGCTTCCCTTTTCCTCCATACTTCTTTGGGAATTTTTCTGGGTGCTTCTTCCAACAATGATCATCATCGAGGCCTTCTTTCTTACAATGATTGCAATAAGGCCGCTCTCCCTCTTTGGTTGTTGTTGTTTTCTTCTCCTTCCCTTTCCATTTCGCTTTGGATTTGCCATAGGTAGGTTTGAACAGTGGTTTTCTGGACTAGTCCTCTCTTTCATTCTTTCCCCTGTTCTCCATATGAATTTCTTCCACACTAGCTGTGTCAATAGTGGTTGGTTCAAACAAAAATAATGAATGCCAAATATAACTATGCAGTGAGCCAATATACTTAGTTACAACTTCAGTGTATCAAGTGCAATAGCCAAATTTAGTGCTTGCTTCCTAAATTCTTCTGTAAAACTCTAAACATCCTGCCCTTTGCCTTGCCTTAAATATTGCTAATTCATCAAAGCTTTATGTTTGTATCCTAAGGGATAAAATTGTTCCCTTAACACAGAAGTAAAATCAGACCATGAGGAAAAGAGCTTACCCACATTTTTACTACTCTGCAATTTTCTCTCCCACCAAACGAGAGTTGTGTTGCCCAGCCGTAGAGAGGCCAGCTGGATTTTTGTCTCATCCTCTATGATTTGTTGAATCCTGCAGTAAATCTCAATATGCCTAATCTAGTTGTTAAGATTTTCTGCATTACTTTCACCATTAAACATAGGAAGATCAAATTTAACACCTAATTTAAAAAAAGGTTTCTTAGATGCATCCTTTGGATTTCTCTGATTATGGTGGTGAGGGGAAGAATAACCTTCACCATCAGAAGGAGAATGAGGGGGTTCTTATCCATCATTCCCAAGTGCTGAACCTTGTCCTTCTGTGTTCCTCTCTTCTTCTTTTTCCAGTCTTATAACCAGTTGACTGATTTTCTCTGCCATTGAATAGAAAGTCTTTTTGAAATTTCGCTCCTCTTCAATACGATCTTCCTCTTCAGCCATGTTTCTTCGAGGTGCACGACCTGCCTCTGGATCAAAAGGTTCTAAATTCCCTCCACCTCTTTGAAGCCTGCCTATTTTTAGCATACAAACATGCAATTCACATCTAAAAGGCCTTGCTCGGATACCACTTGATCCAAGATTTTTTTTCTTATAGATGTATAGAAAAGAATTGCATATAAAATTGCAGCTTAACACGTAGATGTGCACATAAGAAAATAAGAAGTAAACACATAAAAGGCACAAAAGAGTACACCAAGGCTTGATAACGAAGTTCATCCAATTCGAACCATGTCTCTGGGCCCAGCTCAACAATGGGGAGGCCTTTCTTATTAAATGGCATGAAAGAAACAAATTACATTCATCAAACTTTCCACAAAGAGGCTTATACCTCCAATCTGCAAGATGGCTATGAAATGAATGCATGATGATGGAGAGGTAAGCAACACCAAATCATCCCACAGTAAAGAAAAGGGCTGGAGTATGTAAACTGTCAAAAACAAACCAACATGTGCTCTCGGCATCCTGTGAAACAGCGTGCTGCCACCAAAATTGCCTCCCCCGTGCTCTTTCTATCAACTATGTTTTATAATGGGTTCTTTACACAAAATCCCATTCAAATCGGGGCTATCTGGTTAATAAGAGAGGTCGGTAGAGTGGAAGGATCGGCGGGCGCAACCACTGCTCAAAATGGCCCTTCTATCGTTGCATTGATAAGGCTTCAAAACCCTGAAAAACACTAAAAAAATCCGACCAAAACCATTCACCCGGATTTCAAAAATCATTAAATCAGGCACATATTATTTGTCGGGTCCAGCTTGTTATCACAATTGGCATCTTGTTGTTGCCAAGGGCCTATTCACGGGGAAATGTGGACCGTCGATCGTCGATATTGGCATTAGTTGATCGCATCGGTGTTCTGCATGTGTATTTCTCTGATCCCGCCGATTTGTTTGATCGTCGATTGCATTGCCTACTCGCAAATATACACACATATATATATGACCGTCAATACGGCTGCCTCCGATCCACCGATCCAATTTGATCAGAGTTTGGCGATCGGGGGTTCCACTGCACCACTGTTTATTCTGCCTCTATGCAACCTCAAACTGCGATTTGGCCTTAAGGGCTTAAGACCCATTTTCAAAGGAAATTCCTCATTTTCTTAAGGATTAAAGCATCCTTCTTTGTGCGATAACTTCATCATCGGGACTCAGATTGAAGTACCATTTGCGTCATTGGAATCAGGAAGACAAGGTCTCTACTCTGGTCTTGGGTCGACTTCAGTCTACCCACTTTGATTTTTGAGTTTCCATGCCATTGTATCTGAAGATCCACCTAGATCAGGGCTAGAGCCTACAATTACTGTAAGTTGTTGCTTACTAAGGATTGGTGTCCTCAACTTCTTGACAGGTTAGATCCTGCAATTTTTATAAGTTGGCGCTTACAGAGGATTGGTGTCCTCGTAGAAGTTTGTAATTAATTAAAGATTGATTTCAAGTATTTCTTCTTCAAATTTTTATTTTCACTTTAATCTCTATGTTCATACATTGTGGATGATTGATTATGTGATGTTAATTTAGTTTCAATATTAACTAAGTGAAAAATGGTCAAAAGTAACGAAATATTGATTCACCTCCCCCTCTTAGTGTTTCCAACAAATAGTATCAAATAAAGTTTCTTCAAGAACGATCTAATAGGTGAAAGAAGAAATTACAAGGGACCATGGCCAATCGAGAAACATCAATCAACATCTTTTGATGGAACAAAATTTGTCTTTTGAAAGATAAGAATGAGAACGCACTTGATGTCTCTTGGTGTTGAAGTTTGGTAGTATCTTATAGATGGATATAAGTTCCCATCCTTTCCTCCAACTAATCAAAATGGAATAAAGGATTATGTCTCCAATATAAAATATATGAACTCCATTTTAAGTGGCTTGTGAGATTCATAATTTGTTAAATTTATGCAGTGTGAATCAGCTAAAGAGATGCGGGACAAGCTTATAAGCAACTATAAAGGAGATGACAAAGTAAATGATGCAAAGCTTCAAAAATTTTAGATACAATTTGAAAGCTTGAAAATGAATGATGAATAATATGTTGCCACTTATCTTCTTCAAGTAGATGAATTGGTTAATTCTCTTAAAGGATTTGGTGAAGAGGTTAAATAAATAACAATTGTTCAAAAAATGTTGAGGTCACTTCCTATGGGTTTTGATGTCAAGGTCTTTACCATAGAAGAATTAAGGGATTTAGAGAATTTAATAATGGACAAGATTCATGAAATTCTCACTTCATACGAAATGAGAATAAGAAACCCATGACATTTGGAAGTAGCATTTAAATCATTTAAGAAGTCAAGAAAATTCAAGTCTCGTAATTGTTCCAATGATGAATCTAGTACATAAATGGTTTATCTAGTCATAAAAAAAGAGAGAAAATATAAATTCAAAGATAAGTTACCTGTCATCTGTTTTAACTATGGTAAGATAGGACATTTTGCTACTAAGTTCCCTTACAGGAAAGATAGTGATGATGAAGAAGAACCCAAAAAAAGGGTCTTGAAAGGAAATTTTCAAAAAATAAAAAAAATTATATTCCAAAGAGGATAATGATTTTTTTTTAAGAAGAATATGATTCAAATGATGATATAGGAGAGATCCTATTTTTAGCTAGAAATGAGGAATCCAACATAGACAAATCAAAGGAGCAAAAGAAAAGCAAAAGGAGAAAGTGTTGAAGGTATAGTGGATCTTGAAGCAAAACTTATTAGTGCATTAAAAGAAGTTGACAACTTTAGGAAGAATAAAAAAAATACTATCCAAGGATTTAATCTTCATCAAGGTTGAAAAAGAGGAAGCGAAAATATTGGAAGAAGTGTCGAATAGTCAACTAAAAGAAAAGAAAGAAAATTGTGAAAAGCTCGAAGCAGAAATTATATCATTAAGGAAAGGGCTAGATAAGCTCAACAAAAACATGAAAAGCCTTCAAACCATGGATGTTATTCTCCATGGTCATATATCGCCATATGAAAATATTTTTCTTGGTTATATGGGTGAGACTTCAAACAAAGAAGATGCAAACACCAATTCACCAAGTAAGTTGAAGAAAAATCTAAAAGTTCCAATCTTAGAAAAAGTAAGGATGCGAGACGGGGGGAGTCTCGAAACGTTGCTACATTGAAAAGCTATGTTAATGTTCTCAAGAATTCTATTTATAATGCAGACAATAATTCAACAAGTGATAAGGACCAATAATCTTCTCACAAGTAGATCAACTACAAAAGAAATGTTCCATTATGACAACTATATACAACTAGGTATCAAACTTTTTTTCTTGGTCATTGTTTCTTATGCAAAATTTTTGGAAATCAAGCAAGAGAGCGTAAATATTATAATGATAATGATAGAGGTTCTTACCAAACCTCTATGAATAAGTTTGTAGATAAAATAATTAGAGATACTAATGGATTCAATGATAGAAATCACAATTCATTTGCTCCATTATTCAAGTATAGTACCTAGTGTTGCATATGCAACAATTTTGGAGATATGACACGAGATTGTTCTATAAAGACAAAAGAAAGGTTTTGGAAGAAAAAACAAGATGAATCCTCAGTATTTTTTTTGATGGAACCTATAGTCCAAGGAATAAGGATAATTCTCCAATCATTGGCATTTCAAATTCTTTTTACATTTTCAAAGAAAATCCTTGGCTCATATCATCCTTATTGATTCCAAAAATTAGATCATCCACATATACATGTGTAATTAGTAAATTTTCATTTTCCATCTTGATGTAGAGATTGGTTTCAACTACCCCTCTTTTCAAGCCTTGTTGAATATAATGATCCAACCTATTATACCAAGTTCTCAAAACTTGTTTTAACCTATAAAGAACTTTCTTCAATTTTCACATATAGCCTTTGCTTTTGAACAAGTCAAAGCCTTATGATTGTTCGATGGATACCGCTTCCTTTAAATCTCCATTTAGAAATGTTGGTTTAACATCCATCTGATATATTTTGAATCCTTTTGAAAATGAAAATGCCAATAACATTCTTATTGCTTCTAATATGGCAACTGGAGAAAAAATTATTCGAAGTCAATTCCTTCAATTTGTGCATAGCCTTTACAAAAAATTCTTGCCTTATTTCTGATAATTTTTCCTTCCTCATTCATCGTGTTCATGAATACCCACTTAGTCCCAATCACGTTTTTATCTTTTGGTTGTGGCACAAGTTCCCAGGTTTCATTTTTCTCAAATTGATTTAGTTCTTCTTCCATAACATTAACCCAAAGTTGGTACATAAATCTAGATTGTACAATGAATGAAATGAAACACACAACTAGAGAAATATGATACAGAACATAGTAACATAGTGAAAACCCAACTTCTATTAATAAATAAAATAACAAAGTATTGTAGAACACAAACTAGCTAGAATAGTGGTAGCTATCTCTTGAGAGAGAGAGAGAGGACAACTACATGTATCCACATTGAAAGAATGGTATTTTAACATAAAGAAAAAAACCTTTGATCTAAATTATCTCTATGATAATGGTTTTAACTTTAGACTTGGGATCACATTTTGAAGAATAAAATCCATCAAAAATTCCCTTCATTTGACCTAGTAAGCTGTCTCAAATTGGGAATCAACTTAAGATGGGGTTTCAACTCTAAATAGAATATTTATGGGAATTATGTATTAAAATATGACCATGCCTCTTCCTTGACTACCTTGGCTACCTCAACAAATTACTATTGCATTTCAAAGTTTCATGGCTTCAACTGATGATTCACCTTTTGTTGAGCTATCAACATGCTATGAGTCAACTAACTGGGAGGGCTCCCTTCTATTTTTTTAAATCAAGTATTTTCATCCAAGTGCTACTTCTTTGGGCTTCATTATTTAAAAACTAATTAACAATTTAGTGTTTTTGACTAAGCTAATTGTGTACTGAATGCACATTTTATATTCCTGCTTTAATGCACAATCATGAAAACTTGTTTTAGTTTCACTATCAGATGTATATTTACCTCAAAGGATCACTTTCTTGCAATAATTATATTGCATGTATTATGGAGTGAACATCCATTATAACAAGCATGAATCGATACATTCCTTAAGATACACAAAATTATTATTCATTATCTATTGAAATCTTCGTGAGGTAAAATGGCATGCATATAAATAAATGTGGGTATGATAAGTCATGATATTGGTAAAGGACATGACTTATCACTATTACATTTTAATTACTAAATCACGTAATGATTGTCATATGACTACTAATACATTGTATTTATTACATTATGTTAATAAATGTAGTGTACCTTAGGTATATTACATATCATAACCTTGATGTTGCACCTAATGTACCTAACTAGCTTTGACTTTGTTATAGTGTATGTTATTTAGGCATAATAAAATTACTTTCACCTCCAATTTAGTCAAAATTGTGTGTTAGGGAGAATTACAAGTTCACTAGGTGTTTGGTATTTGTATTTTTAGATGTCAATTGTAAATTTTCAAGGATTAAAATATCTGAAATGTTGTTAAATTTGGTTAATGTCAACTATAATTGTAGAAGCCGATATAACATACTTATTGGATGAGCATGCATAATATAATTTTTGTAGTAATGATTTAAATGGGGCTCAAAGTTGTATTAAAAAATGTTTTGGTGAGTTTTTTCTTTTGACCAAATATGAAAATTTGACCTCTAAAATTGGCTCTTGTAGGTTTCCTTGCATTACAAACTCAATGCAACCTTTGTAACTCAATTTTGACACCCACATGTATGAAAACATGCAATTTGACCGTCTATTGAATGAGGTGATATGTACTTCATCAATTATGAATGCCACAAGATTTACACTTGTGTTATGTGATGACTCAGTTATAAGTTTTTCCATCCTCTTCATATTGGAAAAATAGTTTCTCAATCAAATTCCATATGGGGAAGTTACATTCATTTTCTTTAAATTCAATGAATAAGCTTGAGGTTAATTTCATAGTATTCAAAGTAAATTTCAAAATACAATGAAATTCTCTCGACTTATTTCATAGCTCATCACATTTCGAATTTTAAATATGCTTTGAAATATTCATAATCCATTTTAAAAGGTCAACTAAGTTGGAGTTTTAGATTTATGCTAAAAACCTCTTTGGACTATTACATAAACACATTACATTGAAAGTTCTAGATATACCCCAAATTGAGCTTCAACCTATTTCTTGAAGCCATGAAACTTGAATGTGAAGACTTCATTATAAGACCTCTCGATCCTTTTATGTGAGGTCCCTATAATAACATTGTAGTCCCCTTACTGTTATTGTTAATGTAGCCCCCATATTGTTATTCTTTTGCCCCATAGAAGCCAATTATTGTTATTGTTATGCCCTTACATTATTATTGTTATGTAGGCTCTCATTATATTGTGACCCCTTAGAATCCTATATATAGATAGGAGGTCTTGTCATTTGTATCATCCAAAAATTGTTCATTTATGTGATGTAAAGGAGGTTTCCCCCTCGAAGAGGCTATTTCTCAAGTCGTTGATCTACCTTTTCTTCTATTTTGTGAGTTGGTTGCATAACATATTAAAATAGTTTTAAATCAATGTTAGAATCTCCTTGGTCCATTATCAAAACTCCAAAATCTTATGTTCCCAATTCCTAAACTCAATTTTTGAAAGCGAGTTAAAGGCTTCTTAACCCATTGTTTAAACACTCTTCATTGAAATTCATGAGTTGGAAGAGATACTTTCAACCCATTCTTCCAATTGTTCACTCAAAAAACAAACAAGGATGGGTATCTTATTGGTGAGTCATGTCTTGTCACGGACAAGGATGAGAATCCTACTAGAGAGCATGTGAGGGAAGGGTGGATAGTCATAGTTTCCATCTAAGTTCCAAACCATAGTTTAAGGGGAAAAAAGAAGTATTCAAAGGTGAGGGGTTTTGTGGACCAAGTTATTCAAGAATGTCATATAGAGCATTTAAAATGTAAACCTCAAGTTATAAAATCATCATGAATCTTTATTTGAACTATCTCAAACTCTTATGAAGTTGAGATTGTTATTGTTGAAGGATATTCCATAGGTGTAGTGCAAAACAAGGACAATATAGTCAATTTCAGGTTATCTTACCCTCATGTGGTAGGATATTGAACATTGAACATGTGGATGAAACAACTATGTATATTGAACATTGAGCATGTGGATGAAACAACTATGTATATAAATGATTAAATTCAAAATCCAAACCTTGGATTAGGACTTGGGTTAAAGGGTGAGAATTTCAAGAAATAATCTTTATAATATCCCAATATCGTCACACTAATGAATGCTAACATAGGAAGTGCTCATATTTTCACTCTTCTCTTCACCCCCCACCATATATCAGAAAAAGATTTTTTTGAGGCAAGTTACATATATGTAGGAGTTCCACTACAACACCAGGTTCACACAAGTAGGAAAGCTCATGATGACGATTTAATGGAATTGGAAAGAACATTTTAGTGAAATTCATCTTAAATTATTATGGGAGATGTTGCCTTTTATTTTTAGGAAACAACCTTAGTTCCAACAATAAGAAAGATAAAAAAAAATAGTGCAAGATGCTACAAAAGCAAATATGGTTTTCTCTTTATAATGAGAAATTTGGGGGATCCATGAAAGGAACTTATTGAGACTTATGCATCTGAAATCAACAATGAGTACCTTGAAACACCTTCCACTACTCATATAAAGATCGAGCCCCTCCCTATTCTAGGAGTTTTCATTATATGAATTTGTTTCCCACACCACAACCCATCACCTAGCTTATGTATATTTTAACAACCCACCGTAACAAAAATTAAAATGTAGGATTATGTTTTCCATACATGAAATTTGAATTGAATTTTTCCTTGTTTTACTTGTGCACAATTATGCTACAACATAAAATACATTTTCTCCCTTTAGCCATTGTGTATTCCTTATCTTCATTGCAACTCAATGTTCAATCTCATTCAAATATTCTAAGCCAATTCAAGCTTTTTATCTATTCCATTCCATCTCATGCACGTTTTCTTAGAGCCCAACAACAATTCATAATTTTATGCCCTCACTTTTAAGAGTGTCTTCATAATGTTCTCAACACATTAATTCATAAACATCTTCTCTAAAGGCATTGTCTATATGTTTCTCTATAGAGATACTTAACCATTTCTCAATGCGAGTTTGTAAGAAACAAAGTCAATGTTTATATTAAGAGTTGTATTGTTAACAAATTGTTTGTAAACAATTTTTTTAAGATAGAAACTATGTCAATGGTACATTATGCCAAAATTTGGATTATAAAATGAATGAAATAAAAGGCAAAAAAGGGAATGAAACACACATCTAAAGAAATATGATAGATAACATAGTAACATAGAACGAGCTTCTATTAATAAATAAAATAACAAAATATTGTAGAACACAATATGTCTATAATGGTGGTAGCTATCTCCGAAGAGAGAGACGACAACTACATGCATCCTCAAAATTTATTACACAAAGTCGAAAAAAATGGTATTGTAACACAAAGGAGATTTAGAGGTGCAAGAGCCTAACAATGGAAGATGAAGCACCATAAAGTTATAGGCCCAAAGGTGGTTAGTTGGTACGTCAATTTCTTGGTCAGGTAACTTTTTCATACAATCTTTGTTACGGACACATAGTAGCTTGTTAGAAATATCTATGCAAGGATTAAAACTTTTAATTAGGTCTAAGCTTTGCAAAAAAATGCATTGATCTCTAGAATTGCCCCCAAAAAAAACGTTTAGGGCCATAAAATGACCCTGAAAGTTTGAGACACAAAAAAATATAGAAATATTGCTAGGGAGATAGAGAAACAATTAGTTACTTTAAGAGATGGGTAGCCACCAATATCCAACTGAACTAGTCCTCCCCCCTTAGGAAGCAATGGTCTCCATTGCATTAAGTTCCCTCATCAAATGGGGAAACTTTTGTTGAATTTAGCTCCTAGTGAGTCACTTTCCTTGGAGAAGAAGTTGTCGTATTTTGACAACCCGATGGGGTTGTATGTGTTATTGGCAGGTGTCCTTTATCTTGGTGTTGATGATTTGATCCATTGTAGCTTGTTCAATGTAGTCAGGATTGAGTTTTGCAAGGCCAGATTGCTCATATGGCTCTGAGGTGTCCAATAGAGGTTGAAAATATTGTCAAAGTAGCTCCACATTAAATAATGGGTGCAATACAAGGAGAGGGGAATACATAATTGAAAATATTTTTCTCCCACAACTGTGTGATTGTGCAAGGCCTATGTAAAAGTGGTTTGAGTTTTTTGGGGGAAGCTTGTGAGGTGCTCTTTCTGTAAACACAATCACACCTCATCATCAACTTCAAACTTGTGTGGAATCTTGTGTTCGTCATATCATTGCTTGTACTTGGAATTGGCTTTCTACAAGATATCATGAACCTATTTTTGGAGGTGTTGGATTTTTTCAACAAATTTGGCTTTGTTAGAAACTAGATCACTACTAGGGGGGTTGAATCAGTAGTGAAGGCAGTTATAAATTTTCTCCAATTAAATTAACCTTTAAACCATGCATAAATTGAAGCACATAAAGGGAGGTAATAACATAAATCATAAACTAGAAAACACAAAACATTCAACTTGTGAGACACAAGGATATTTGGTGGAAAACCCCCTCTGAGACAAAAAAACCACCCTTGTTGCTATTGTGTTTCTTCTAGTTCTATTATTAATCAAAATAAATCTTTTACATAGTGAACTTTGCTGGCTATATCCAGTAAGGAAGTCTCTTTCTCAACTCATGACTTTCCGAACACCCATTCGTTGGAAGCACCACAACCAACAAGCCTCGTCCATATGCTACTAGACTATGGAGAAAATTGGTCCCTATATTAATTTTTCCAAAGTCCACCAGCTAAATTTTTCTTAGCACCCACTAAATAGAGGCCTCGACTTCAAACTCTTGAAGCCACACTTTCATTCATTTTCGAACTAGACTCCAAGGAGAACTTCATAGCTCAACAACAACATATTAGTCTCTGAAAAAAAATGAATCAACACAAACACTGCATAAAATAATTAATAAAAACTTTAGAAAAAACCCTCTCCGCAATAAATAAATCTGCTCACAAATAAAAGTTGCTCACAATCAATAAACCAAAGAATAACAAGGTTGTTATCGATCACCAGTATTATCTGCAACAAATCTTTACATCATCTCCTTGCTCTCTGCACAATATTCTGACTAAAACACACCTTTGCTACCTGTTGCAACTCTTGCAAAATTCTTCATAAAATCTACATCATAACCCTCGCAACTTGCACACCCATATGCACTCTCACTCTCACTCAACACAACATACATCTAACCTACCTATCAGTGAGCTTTGTCAGATATATTGATGAACTGAGGTGATTAACTCAATAATTACCAAGAACTACCAAGCTAAACAAAACTTTGTTCATACACTTGATTTGATTCAGATTCAGCTCCTTGACTTGATCTTACCACTAACTCCACTTCATGAATGACATTTTCAATGTTAATCACTTTCTAGAAGCTCCTCGACCTTTTCTGACCTTTACATTAAAATTTTAGAACAAGGCAAGCCAAAAAAACACATAAACATCTGATGTGCACGAGGAACGCAGAGCAATTCTCATGAAGAGGCTCAACTACACACACCAAGATACTATATCTCAGTAACAATTGCATGCACAAGCCTTCCTCCTAATGGCCAAAGGCCTCCAACCACTCACACATATCTTCCTCCCAATGACTAGGACAAAGTATCGGAGAAAACATAAAGTATTAAGGTCAAAACTTCTCCCAATTGTATCCACTCCTTCATCAACATATGTACACCCTTTAAAAAATCAGTGACATGCTCTACAAATGATAATGCAAGCCAAGAACCTCAACAACAAGTCAGGGACATGGAGACTTAGTCTGCCCCTAGTTTTCCAAAACCTCAACAAGACCAAAACCTCTAACACCTGTAGTATAATCAACTACTTTCAACACCTGTAGCAGCATCATCAACACCTGTATCAACAACATCAAACCATCATCAACATATGCAACTAACTCCATGGAATCTATAATCAACCTCTAGATCCTGCACTAGGTCATAACCATGTTAACACCAATGCCAACCAATCAACCGACAAACATATCACATCGTTCTAACAACCAAGAAACACTATGCCTCTGAACCATACCAACAACACTCATCGTAAACATAGGGAGGACTACCACTATTAAGTTAACCTAAAGCATATGATGTTCAATGCTAAGACCCTCTTGATGTCAATGCCAACAACTTATCTATCTGTTTCAACCTTAGCATGGAAGGACCTTTTCGGTAAAGATGTAATGGGAATAACTACATCAATTGGGGCCAATGGTTAGAACCCCAAACACACCTGAAAAGGGCTATGACCAATAGAGATATGGATGGATTTTTTATAACTATGTTGAGCATATGGAAGGATTTTATCCCATGTGCACAGATTCTTGGATTTGTACATGTGCAAGATATGCATAATCATCTCATTGACAACTGGTGTTTGTCCATCTATTTGGTGATGAAAGGTAATTGATTATGTCAACTTGGTATCCATTAGAGACCACAAGCTATACCATAAGGTACCAAGGAACCTATTATTTGAGGTATCCAAAAATGAAGCCAAACATGCTTAAAGAAGAGATTAGTAGTGGATTTACCTATCATACTCTTCTTACACTGTGCCAAAATGACCATCTCAGAGAACTAGTTGATAACCATAAACACATCATCATTACCATGCTTGGTGGAGGGAAAACTTGACATATAATCCATGAATACTGGCTCATAAGGATTTTTTAGGGTAGGTAGATGAGAGTAAAACCCCTGCTTCTTGATGGCCAGCTTAGCAATGACATAGGCAATGCATGATCCAATATAGCAATGGACCCCCCGTTGAATCTTTGGCCAATGAAATTACTTATGAAGTAATATTGTTGCTTATCCACACCAAAGTACCCTATAACCTGACTCTAGTATGTATCCCACATTATTTTTTCATTCTTTCTTAAAGGAACACAAAGGTGGCCCAAGTAGCACAATGGTGCATCTTGAAGGCGTAATTAAATAACTTTTTTTCTTGCAACCAATGCCTGGTATGTGGTAGAAAAGTCATAGACAATATTGTGTAATTATGGCCACCTATAGGTCTCATGCCCACAAGATTTAATAACTATGGTTAGTGCCACGACCAAGGGTCGACTTAGGTAGTGTACAACGTGATTGGTGCTACCCTTCTTGTATCTAATGCTCAAGTGGAATAGTTGCAGGCACGTGGAGCATTTTTTATGGCAATGATTATGTAACATTCCTTGTGTCTACATAAATTTCAAAGACTTGTGATTAGTGTGGATGATCATCTTCATTCCCATAATATAGTGCTTCCACTTTCGACATGTCTACATGATGGAGTACATATCCTTGTCATAGGTGGCATATTTCCAAGCAATGTCAGATAGTATTTCACTTTGATAAGCCACTGAATGTCCTTATTTAGTGAGGACTACACTAATAGCATAACTAAAGGCATCTATCTCATTCTCAAATTGATGTTGCGGGATTGACAGGGTGAGGACTAGTGTAGAGTAGAGGTGGTGTTTTAGACCCTTGAATGCTTTCTATTGTGACTTTGACTAGGAAAAAATTTCTTTAGCTCCACCCTTGGTCACTTGAATTAAGGGACAAGGCCCAAGAAGCAATGAAGCTCTGTTAGATTCATCAAGGTTGAAAAATATTGAATGACTTGAACTTTGTCTCTGGAATATTCATCCATAACGTATCTGAAATCTTGAATTATGTGCATGCCAAATGAACATTTCTCTAGATTTGCATAAACCTTGTGTTTTCAAAGGATGCCTAGAAGCTACTGAATGTGATACAAATGTTGTACCCAAGTTTTAAAGATGAGGATGTCATCCAAATATACAATAACAAAAGAATTTGTAAATGATCGCAAGATATCATCGATCAAATGAACATTTGTTGGAGCATTAGTCAAGCCAAAGGGCATCACCAACCACCCAAAAAGGCCTTCTTTAGATTTGAATAGTGTCTTCCATATATCACTTTATTCGATTGGAACTTGGTGGTATATTTACTTCAAATCAATCTTACTAAAGAAATTAACACCTTTAAGCTAACCAATAAGATCGTCAATTCATGGGATCATGTATTTGTTCTTGATAATGATTTTTTTCAACTCTCTATAATCAATGCAGAATCTCCATGTCCCATCCTTATTTTTCAACAACATAATGGACTCCTACAAGGTGAAGAGATCGACTGAATGTGGCCTCTTTAGATGAGCTCATGAATTTAATGTTTTATTTATTCATTCCCAAAGAGAGAGTATCTATATAAAGCATTGATTTAAGTTTGAATTTTTTGGCATGAATTTACGTCGAAGGCATTTTCTCTATGGACTTTCATGTCCAAACATTGTTCACTGATTCATCATTAAATCCAATGGTATTTGAACACGCAGTTCATCCCTGAAACACAACCACACCATCGCTGCTTTTCCATTTCACTAGGATATTTCTGTTGCTCTTCCATTTTGATATGTTGAGGAATCCAAGTACTGCGATATGACAATAATGCATATAGAGATGAGCCATGCAAGCCCAATCAATGAAACCCATTTCAACATATGTCCATCAAGTGTTTCACGGGAAACATTAAGAACAATGATCAGTACTTTATGGTGGATTTCTTCCTCAACCCGCCTCATGCTCCACTTCTTGATGTCTTGTTCCCAAAACAGAAGAACAAAAGGGCCATTATAATTTCTTGTTCAATTTGCTAGTATCAAAAGAGATTTTTTGCTAGTCTTTAATTAAAGACAACATACTCCCATCTTGTCCATTGCGTACTACTACCTTCCAACTAGGCCCCTTGTGAGGAAGATTATCAGCTTTTGCACTTGCATGTTTAGCGGAATCATTTAGCATATCAGAACTTCTCATTAACCTAACAAGATTTGATTCATTAATTTCATAGTTAATGAGTTCCTCCTCTTCATATTTTTCTTGTTGGATCAAAGCAAGTATATCTGATTCCTCTGGCATGTTGGTATTCCATTCTTAATGAAATTTTCCTTTCTCAATCACCATTGCTCCAACTTTAACTTACCAAACGCTACTTTAAGCATGCAACCCTCCACAAAATGGGTTGTGATAAGCCTATAAACAAGTACAAATCATGTTTTTCCAATCCTGTGGTGTCGATCCATAGCTTTCATACCCATTTGAGGATTCCAATCACTAGCATAAATAATACAAGTGTCTGCAGCTGTAAAATTGATTCCAAGACCGCTAGCACGTGTGCTTAGCAAAAAGATACAAAAGTTGTTATCTGGGTCATTAAAATCCCTTATCTGATTTTTCCTATCTTCCAACATAACACTTCCATCGATTGGACAAACCTCATATCCTCTCAAACTTAGATAGTATTCTAGCCAGTTAATAACTTTAGTCCAATGAAAAATTTCAACCTCTTGTGTTTTTGAGCTTTCAAATGTGTTAATAGCTTGTCTAGCAAACCAAATTTACCACACTCTTAACCAACTGCTCCACCAGTGGATATTCAAATGATTGATCAAACTACAAATAAACCACAATTTTTTTATTGACCAAATGATCTTGGATCTGCTTCTGATGTTTTGTAATATCTGCATGTAATATCTCTTTTTGGCTGGGCAGGGACTGCTCAACCTCTTCTTTCATCCTTCTGAGAAGAAATGGTCTAAGGATTAAATGAAGCTTTGAAATTACTTGAACTCTTATTTTCTCTTCAATTTCTTCCTACCTCGTCCCATTGATTTGTTTTCCATCTAGATCAAACCAAGATTCAAACTCTTCATGTGATGTGAATATTTGAGGCAAAATGAAATTCAGCAAGGACCAAAGTTCCGCCAAATTATTTTATAGGGGTGTTCTAGTCAAAAGAAACTTATTTTCAGCAGGTAAGGTTTTCAATTCCCTCCATAATTTGCAGTTGGAGTTTTTTAATCAGTGTCCCTCATCAACAACTATATATTTCCAATCATAGTGAGCCAAAGCCTTGCTATCATTCAAAAAAACCTCATATGAAGCAAAAATAACAAGGAATGTTTGGAAAACTATGTGAGGTGTGTGGATGTTCCTCAGCTCTTGTCACTCAATTTTGGAGTCGTGATAGATTATATCATTCATGCTTGGAAAAAACATATTGATTTCATTCACCCAATTCGAGAGAGTTGAAATAGGAGAAACTATTAAAAAGGGCCCGTGCATGCCCATCCCATTGAGATGAGCAAGGAAACCAATAGCCTGGGTTTCAAGGTTATTTTTTTTGCAGGCTGGATTACTAAGGAATTTGAAGGAACCAAGTGAAGATGGAGGGCTTAGCCCTTACCCAGCCTCACAGATGGAGGTTTAGAACCTATCATTGTGCCTTTTTTTTTTGAGACATTCATTTTCCTCTTTCTTCCCTCCCTTGAAAGCCACATAGCCACAAGCATTACATGGAGAAGAATTTTTATTAAGGGTTTTGGGCATAGAAAAAAAAAATATTTTTGCTCAACATTTTGTGGTGTTTTTCTCTTTGATATCTATAAGCGATCAAGGGCTTCTCACATCAAAAATAAAAGGGTTTCAAACCTCATTAGTTACATAAATCATTTATAATTTTTCAAAATGAATTTTCTGAGTCTACCATGAACATTTGAAGGACTATTATTATGTGTTTTCTAGCAGCAAAGGGGTTTTGAAATTCCCCCTTTACATAAAGTGATTCTTAACCATCCTGTAATATGGTTTCAACACAACTTTTGGGCTCAAGATAAATTTTCATAGTCTTGTTTCATTGGAGAATTTACTTCAAGAAGGTTGTAGGTTTTTCATTCAGGCTTCAAACCTATGAGGTTTTGTTAAGGGTCTTAAATAAGCAAGGAGACCAATAATCTACATCGTCTTTCCTAGACCCATTTGATCTGCAAAAATTCCATTGAGCCCATTTTTCCATAAAGAAATCAACCACTTTACAACCTTAACTTGATAGGAATTTAACATTCCATCGATCAATAGAGGAACAAGTTCCATCTCTTCTTTCCAGTTCCTCTCCTCCTCTGCTAAATTATCAGAAGCCTGAACTCAGGTGCCTCCTATGAAATTATCAGTCATAACATTCATAACATCTTTTGAATTTTTCTTTTTCTGATAAGATTCTGCATTATTAGTCACCATCTTGTGCTTTTGACCCCTACCACTTTTCTTCTCTGCACTTGATTTTGCATTGTCATTCTTGCTTGGAATAACTATGATGTCGTCCATCTTCTCAAGTGGAAAATCTGAATAAAGTTGAGTCTAGCTAAGAAGCTCATCCAATTTGTTAAATAAAACATGATCCATTTGTTAACTCCCATTGCTCAATTTCTTTTACATATCCTTCTTTTCTCGCTCAGCACGTTCTTCTTCTAGGCGTTTCTCCTCCATGGCCATATCCTCTGGAACTTCCAATGCTTCACCATAAATTGATAAATCATTATCCTTTGCATAAACAACTGGCATCTCACTTCCATACATTCCCACATATTCTAAAACAAATATAGGTGAATGTGCATATCCTTTAAGACTAATAGTTGAATCCTTCTCCATTTTTAAAATCATTCGTCAATACCAATTCGATAATGGTCCAATCACTCGATGGAGTGTTAATCTCTTCATCAGGATTTTGTTCTTGTGTTCAATCACATGCATATTGAATGAGTTTGAAAGAGATGAAGCTGGGTAACGAGTCCAAGTGAAATTTTCTCTAGACAAACTTGGCACCTGAAATACAGTCGTGCAAGGCACGCTAAAACGAAAAATTTGTTGGGTGTGGAGCTTTATTATCTTCTTTATTTAGAGGTATCACCACATTGGACCCCAGTTCGTAATGTGGCGGCAATGCCGCCCGTAAAATGTACTCTACAAGGGGGGTCCAGGGGAGTCAGTTGCGATCTTTGGGAGCCCCCCCTGGCGAGGGATCAAGGGCAGCGCCCCCAAAGCTAAAAATAGATGTAAAATTGCCTTGTAAAATGTTGTAATTTCGTAGTCAATCTAGGTCGTTCATTAGGTGAAGATCTGACAGTAGAAGTTATGTTTAATTTAGGGTTTTTTTTCCCTAGAAGGAAACCCTTCACTATATATGAGGGAATTGTGTTGTGTCTATGTAGATCTGTATTCTGAGTGAGAAAGAGAGAGAATATTGTGTGAGAGTGAGGAGGGATTTACAACGGATTTGCTATACGTTGTATCTCTTCATTTTGTTGGATAATATAAAAGGAAGGACTGGCTATTTCTCTGTGGACGTAGCCCAAATTGGGTGAACCACGTATATCTGCGTCTCTCTTGTTTTATGTGTTTTCTGTGTTTATATTTCTGCGTTATATTTTATGTGTTCCATTTCTCTATAATATATAATTTTCTAACAATTGTTATTAGAGTCTAAGGTCTATTTGGCTAATAAAATCGCAGGAGATAAGGGTTCCTAGTTCGAGTGGGAGAAATGGTAGAAGATGGTAGGTTTAGGGTCGAAAAATTTAACAACCAAAACTACCAGTTGTGGAAGATGCAGATGGAAGATTATTTGTACCAGAAAGATCTATACCTACCATTGAGAAGAAAAACAAAGAAGCCGATGAGTATGACAGACATAGAATGGGATATTCTCAACAGAAAGGCACTTGGAAGAATACGGTTATGCCTAGCGGCATTGGTAGCCTTGAATATTTCAAAGGAAACAACAACAGAGGGTTTAATGAAGGAATTGACCAAACTATATGAAAAACCCTCAGCCTCAAATAAGGTATTACTTATGAAGCGTTTATTTAATATGAAGATGTCAAAAGGTGGATCTATTGTTTATCACTTAAATGAATTCAATACAGTTACCAGTCACTTAAGTTCTGTAGGGGTAACTTTTGATGATGAAGTTAGGGCTCTGTTATTTCTATGCTCATTGCCAAAAAGTTGGAATGGTTTAGTTATGGTAATTAGTAACTCTGTCTCTAGATCTAGTACTTTAAATTTTGATGATGTTGTCGATGCAATCCTTAGCGAGGAAATGTGACGGAAAAGCTCCGATGAGACATCAGGTAATGCTTTGACTGCAGAGACTAGGGGAAGAAAAATGGAAAGAGGAAAGAGACTAGGATATTGCAGTAAGTCAAGGAAAGGTAGATCCAAGTCCAGATCGGGGATAGTGTGCTGGAAATGCGTGAAGAAGGGACACCTGAAGAAAGATTGCAAGTCTCGGAAGGGAAAAGAAGGAGACGCGCAACAAGAAAACAATCATGAAGTGAATGTGATAGGTGATGTGTTGCAATATTCTTTGATTCTTTCATTAAAAAATATCATTGATGCTTGGGTGGTAGATTCAAGGGCTCCATGCCACACCTAATAGGAAACATTTTCTAGATTATGTTCAAGGATATTTTGGACAGGCTCAATTGGGTGATTATAAACCCTGTAAAATCATTGGAATGGGTACGGTTTTCATAAAACAACAGAATGGAAATCAATGGCTATTGAAAGAGGTAAGGCATGTTCCAAATCTAAAGAAAAAATTTATTTCAAAAGGGCAGTTGGGAGGTGAAGGTTGTGTAACAACTTTTATAGATAAAACCTGGAAGGTCACTAAAGGAGCCCTAGTAATAGCAAAAGGAGAAAAGGTTGGTACATTGTATTTAAGCAATGGTATTTCTAATTCTGTTAATGCATTAACCTCTACATGAGAAGGTACAAAATTTTGGCATCATAGGCTCAGGCACATGAGCGAGAAGGGGATGCAAATTCTTCACTCAAGAAATTTGTTGCTGGGTTTGAAGCATGTTGATTTAAAATTCTGTGAGAATTGTGCTTATGGAAAACAGAATAGAGTCAGATTCCTCAGAGTTGAGAAAGAAAAGAAGAGCGAAAAATTAGAGCTTGTGCATACAAATGTATGGGGACCTGTTCATGTATCATCTCTTGGTGGCCCTCGTTATTATGTTACTTTTATTGATGATGCAACCATAAAAACCTGGATTTATTGTATTAGAAATAAATCTGATGTATTTGATACTTTCAAGAAATGGAAAGCTTTGATTGAAAATGAGACAGGAAAATGGTTGAAGTGTCTCAGATTAGAGAATGGAGGTGAATATTGTAGCAAAGAGTTTGATAGGTACTATTTAGATAATGGAATTCGCAGAGAGAAGACAATTCTAGGAACACCACAAGAAAATGGTGTGTCAAAAAGGATGAACAGGGCAATCATGGAGCGTGCAAGGTGCATGAGATTGCATGCAGGATTGCCTTTACAATTTTGGGCAGATGTTGTAGATATT